>SKCR01051445.1:0-188500 GCA_019454045.1 Zanthoxylum bungeanum
GTCTTTTACACATGCTCTACCCTCCTATTTATAATAATACAGAAATCAGACTCCTATTTGCATAAGAAATCCTATTTGGACTCAATCTTCTCTTTTTGTAGGGTTTCCTGATCTGGTGCTGCCTTATTCTTCCGTATTCCCTTTTGGATTCTGACTCCTTCTCCTCTCTCTTATCTTATCCATAAGAATGGGGTGCTTTTGTCTTAAACACGGCCCGTTGTCTGGTCGGTCTTAATGAGGTCGGCCATGACAATCTTTTATGCTGAGAGCGTCCCTGCCGACCTCTATAGTGCTCGGTCATCTGAACCAAAGTGGTCGGTCTTCACATGAACTGGTCGGGTCGGCTACATGATCTCATCCAGACAGAGAATTTACACTCTTGTCCTTGTCGTGCTGTCTTAAATGTTGTAGCGCCTGAAAACACCATCAACATATTATATTTTAAAATATTCGAACATCAGCCACTAATAATGACGTGCATACGTTGTAAAAACACTTAAAATGAGCAAATGAAGTGTAACTTGAAAGTATACTTCTTTGATTTTAAAATGGTTATGAAGGAGCCAAATGAGGTAGTTGCCTCATTGGTAACCCGTGAGAGACATGGGTTCGAGTCCCCACAAAAGCAGTGGGGGCTCAAACCTCTCCCTCTTTAGGAGGAAGAAGTTCTCCTATATGGGAGTTGATTCCCAAGTTGTGTCTTTGTTGATTTACAATTTGTAAGTCCTGAGTTACGTCTCGGTTGATTTCTGGGCAGTGCTATAATTGTATGTATCTAGAATCCCAATTGATAGCATATTGTAATATATGTAGTTTGTAATAATTCAAAAAAAAAAAAAAAGGTTATGAAGGAGATGGTCTAAACGCATACCATGGTACCATTTTTTCTATGCATCGATTACTTTTTAAAATTTATTTGGACTAATAACAAGCATGATATTAGTCGTTTCTTTTCATTTTACATTGCCTCCAATATATATATATATATTTTTGAAAATATTGAAAACCCGACCACCATACAATTCGACTCGAATTTAAAAGAAATAGGTAAAATTCCCGATTGCCCGAGGTTCATATGAGAAATGCACCTCATATATTTGAACTCATGATCTGACAACCAAATTTTAAGTCATTTGTCATCAAATCACACCCGGATTACCTGCAATAATATCAACATTTAGACAACATAATTTGCATTTGTGTTTTTTTCTTAGACACGTCATTTCCATGTTCCCCACAAAAAATGTTGGATGAATAATTGTCATATTATTGTTTATCCATATCTTATTAACGGTGTTTATACGTGAACAATATTAGCCCTAATTAAGTAATTCATTTAATACGCCGACTTATTAGATTGGAAGTGAGAAAGCTTTCAAAATCAAAAGAGACAGCCAAAAGCTAGCATATTTTTTTTTAAAAAAATAACGCAAATATATATCGCTTTCTGTAGGAGCTCCCTTGGATGCATTGCACCTGCGCCACGTTTATATTTAATTATTTACACTGTTTTTGGTATCAATCATTTGTCTAGATTAAATTTTAATTTTTTTAAAAATAAAAATGAGATTTGAAATTTATTAATTTGAAATTATTAAAGTGATTTTATATTACATTAAATTAAAAATAAAATAAAAGAGCTTGAACTTAAATTTTTAAAAACTTAAGTTGCATACGTATCCTCTTGGGGTGAGATGAATTAAAGTTCACGTAGTTTCATTACATTTTTTAGATAGTTCCCTATTAGTGGCCATTACAATTATTTACTCATCATTATTATCTATTCTTGTTGTTGATCATTCAGCTACCGTTCTGCTTGCGCTTGCAGGTGCATTATCTAACAAGTCTTCAAAGTCATCGAGGGCATCATCTTGTTGTCTCATATCAGCTCAGGTCCAATCATCCACACATGTTGCTGCTTCTAAAGTACTTGAATGTAATGAAGACCGTCTCGCTTCCAAAATATTACCTCATAAGCTGAAGGCTTGTTCAACCGCAACGGTGGAAACAGGTGCTGACAACACCTCTTTACCAATAATTGATAAAACATGATAAATATTTTGATGTCGGTTCCACCAGTCAAGTACTTGAAAATTTTTACTTACTAAATTTTTAGGAGGAAACTCAAAATTTGTTGATAAATAATTATCTAATTCCAGGTTATTAGTCTTGGTTTCCCTTTATTTTTTTATTTCGTTGTAGTAACCAACGATCACGTATGCTAAGTCTTGAATGTATTACGGGTTCGCTACTAGATTGTCATGATAATTGCAAGTTATATCTATTGACATAATCATTAAACAAATCTATTAAATTATTTTTTATTCAATTTATTATTTTTCTAACATTAATTTCATAATTTATTCCTAAAAATTCATAGTAAGTTTGTAAGCTACTATTCAAACATTCTAATTTAAATATGAGATGTAGGAATATGATAAAGTAATGAAATGTTTTTAAAATAAGTTACAATTTTCTCTTCATAACAGTAATAGCTTCAAATAAAACAATATCATGAACTTTTGAACTTTCAACATGCTCATATAAAGTACCAACAATATTCAAACTATAACATCCCCCTTTCCGGAGATGCTACCGGCAGGGAATACACCACCATATCCCCTTAGCCTTTGACTTTCTAACTTTGATCAACTTCATTAAGCTCATCTTAAACATGATCTCATAATTAGGACCATAGCCCGACTCAACATCACAAGATCCACTTTAACATAAGCTATACTTTGACTCTGACTGACCATGTTCCTGACTTGACCTGGTGGACTCCACACTCTAGTGATTGCCATCAGTATCCATCCTCTCTAGCTCGTCCTCCGGATATACCTGTAAAACAAAAACACTGAGAGTGGGAGGGGGTTAGATCGTTTGAACGATCTAGTGAGTTGACAATTTAAAATATGAACTAAAATGCTTTTTGAAAATTCATGGTTCTAAAACCAAATTCATCTCAAACCATTTCTTCTAGAATCTCTTCCATATCTGAAAACAATTCTCTTTTCATGAAAACTTTTCTGAAAACTCTTGTAAGCCTGAAAACTCTGAACTTTTCCGGAAAACTGAGTTCTTTCTAAAACTCTTTCATAAAATTGTTTCTCTGGAAGACTTTTTCATAAAACCACTGTATTTGAAAATCTCATCTGAGGATCTGTAGAAAACCTGACGCATGGGGGAGTTACGTATCGCCGTCCCCCCATACGCCTACTAGTGGTCTTGGGGCGTTACATATCGCCGTCCTCCAAGCCACTGAACTAGAGCCAGGTATGCAAATCCATGACATTGAGGCGTTACGTATCGATGTCCCCCAATGCATGCCACTATCATGTCCCTGAATCTAGGGTCTATCGCCGTCCCCCTAGCCCTGAAATCTGGTGGTCTTTGATGAACACTAAAAAGTGCACATTTATTGAAAAAAATTAATCATTTTACACTTATAGTTTCATTAATCTCATTAATTTAGCACATTTGTTAAATAATAATTATATTTATGTTTATTGTGATTTTTATCTTTTACGTAGGTGAAATAATACTTTGGATGCATATCTAGAAAAATAGATTTGACATTTGGATTTTGGAGACCAAAAACTTGAAAGGGCGTTCTAACAGTATAAAAATTCAGAACTTCTAGCCCTGCGTAATTTTTGAATTTTGGCCATAACTCTTTACTCCGATATCAGATAGAGGTGATTCCAGTTCCAAATGAAGAAGACTCAAATATCTACAACTTTTATGTTGACATGATTGTCTAATTCGGAGGTTTTCATTGCCGAAATTGATAAAAAATCTAAATTATAATATATATAGTTATTAAAGCAAATAAAACTATAAGAAAAAAACAAAAAAAAATTGTAAAAGGCCAATCCACCGATTTTGACAATTTGCAATGCAAATTCTCAAGGAAATATGATGCTAAGCTGTCTATAAATAGAGGTGCTCGACACCTTATTTTCTTAGTCTGATTTCCACAATTCTCCCCGAAAATTTGTAGAGTTTCAGCTCTTGTGTGTTTCATTTTTTATAAAGTTTTCTTGTAATTTCTTTTTCTTTCAGTAATAAAATTATGAGTGTTTTTATTCAAATTATGAGTAGCTAATTTATTTTTGCTAGAGTAAAGGGTGAAGTTTTTAATATGAAAATATAGATTAATCTCACTTATATTATAATATATAAATTGTAATATAATGATTAATACTTAATTTAAATCTGGATTAATTATTGACAAACTTTGTTACAGTCTATATGATTGGTTTTATTTATTTGGCATAATTGAGTACCTAACTGGACTTGTTATAGATAAAAGTTATCACAACCTTTATGGCTGGTGTTGTGATATTTTCTATCGTACCGCAAATTTAAGGTGTCAAGTTTTAGTAGATGATAAGTATGAGTGTCGAACCCACATGGATTGGAATCCAATTTTCACTAAGTACTATAATTACTAACCCTAACTTTATCTAAAAACACAATCTAAATTTAAATTAAATGGAAAGTTAAAAACAAAAACAAGTAAGAAACCAAACGATTTTTATTGCAAGATCAATTATAAGATGAATTCTAGAGTCTGATTTCACCTACCTATCCACTATGTATTTATGATGTCAAATTAACTACTATTCAATTTCTAAGTTTATAAGCCAAGAATCTAGAGTATTCCACTCCCTCTCCCGAGCAATAGTGAAAATATTATTAATTACCGACTTCGATATCCCTATAAAAATCTAATAATTAACAATTTATTATGCCCTGTGATTATTTATTAACGGCTTTCAAGGAATTATAGATTCTCCCGAACTCTATAAACTTCCAAGATTATATTTTTTGGGTCCTATTCAAAATCCCCTCTCCCGAGCGATAGATTTCAAATATACAATCATCCAATTTGTGGCCAGCAAATAAGAAGCATTAAGCACAAGAAAACATAAATAAACTGAATGAAAACTTCATAAAAATTATTTGGCAATCAATACATAGTTTCAAGCATTAGGCTATGTCATACCCTAGAACAATAGAATTAGTTCATGACCAAATAATAAAACAATGAAAGCATGGTCATCAATCTAATAGAAATCATTAGAGTTAAAGGAAGAAATTAGAAGATTAAACCCGAATCGAATCCATTCGTCTTCGGATGTCACCGCCTTCGTCTCCTCTTGTCGCTCTCCAATCATTCTCTTTGGATCTCTCTAAAATATGTGTTTTGAACTATTGAGTTATGTATTAGCCTCCTCTTTTAGGGTGTTGGACGTAATGTTATATTTATAGGAAACCCTGGAGTCTTGCTGCGTATATGCTACTGTTTATTCTGAAGGGTCTGAATTTTCACCGCAGCGTCGCGACGCCAGAAGTTAGTGTCACGGCGCCAAATCCTTGGGATAATTGTATTGAGTTACGCTGGGCGTTGCGACGCCACTCCTTTTCCCAAAATACGTATTTTCAGCTTGTTTCCGTTTTTCCCGCGTACTTCTGTTGCATCCATAAGCTCCCAAAACCCATACAATTGCTCTAAATCCATGTTCTAATGCTCCTTATCAATAAAACACTAAACAACTCCAAAATACATTAAATCATATGGAATCTAACAAAATAATAAGTTAAGAACGCCAGACTAAGTGAGTATAAACCGCACTTATCAGCTGGTTTTATTTGTTTTGGCATAATTAATTTCTCAAATAAATTAATTGGATAATAATGATAATTAATATATTATAAAAAGTGATATTTCTAAATTTAAAATATTAAAAGTGGATCCCTTAGCCCCAATATTTTATTTTATTATTGCAGTTTAAATTAAAATTTCCAATCACTTCAAACAATCCAACCTTTTTTTTCACTCAAATTATTACTTTATTTTACTAAATCTATTCCCTGTAGATTGACCCCGGTCTTACCGGGTTATTTTATTACTTCGACACTCTTATACTTGGGGAGTAAAGAACCACTTTTTGAGCGTGTCAAGTTTTTGACGGCGTTGTCGGGGAATATAATTTAGTAGATAGAATAATAATTTATCATCCTTGTATATTTTTTTCTTTTTATTTTTATTTTGTATTTCTTTTATTTGTATTTTATGTATCTCATTAGATCTAATCACTAAATTTGTATTTTCTTTCCTTATTTTTCTTTTCTTTTGTCATTTTATTTTTTATTTTTTGTCCCAATTGTTATTTTATTATTATTATTATTATTATAAGTTTTTGCATTTTTAAATTTTAGCATATCGTCTGCATTTAGGTTGCATGAGACATTGGTCTTGATCATCTAGGTTGATTATTAGAGAGTCTTCATAACCTTCATCGTCAGTCAAAATGGCCGAAAACCAAAATGAAAATCCACCAGCCCGAGTTGAAAATCCAGTTGATTAGGAAGAAAACAAGTCTCAGCATGGCGATCTTAGTCATCCTATGACACTCGGACAATTCATGAATCCCACTCGTAGAGAATGCACAACGATCGGACACAGTTGGAACTTATGAGTCGTATGTAAAAACACAACCATCTGGTAGAGGTATGTTTAACCTTAGGAAAGACCATGACCTTTCTAATAAGTATGCATCTCTACCTAAAAAAGTTTAGGCATTAGAAAAGAGGAAGAGTGATCATGTCAAGTCAGTTCAAGAAGTCACATGTCAAATCTGTAATTCAAATGAACATGTCACACAAGTTTGCCCAACCTTACCAACCTTGAAATAATGTCTCAATGACCAAGTCAGTTTCATAAACACCTTCAAGAGACCAAACCCAAACCCATACTCCGAAACCTACAATTCTGGTTGGAGAAACCATCCAAACTTCAATTGGAGGAATGATAACCAAGCACAATCATCGCAACAACCTCCCAAGGTATACCAGAATTTCTAAAATTCCCTTAGTTACGCACCATATGTCCCACCATCTAGGAAAACCCTTGAAGATACATTGCATGCATTCATTTAGAAACAAGAAGCCATCAATAACCAAAATATACAAATATTAATTGATCTGAAAGATACTTTTTCCAAAATTACATATGTATTGACCATTAATGAGAAATGAAAGTTTTCTGCACAACCACAGCCAAATCCCAAAAGTCATCAAAACCCTCACGATGGTAGTTCTGGAAGTCAACATATAGACCATGTCAAATCTGTTATTACTCTTTGCAGTGGTAAGGTCATCCACAGACCTATTCTTGAACCTCGCGAAACTAAAAATAAATCAGATTCAGAGGGTAAGGAAGAGGTTGATGAACCAGTACCCGTCGTTGATGATAACAATTTCTCTCATGCACCTTCATTTCCCTAGGCATTAAAAAAAAAGAAATTGAATATTCCTCGGAGATATATGAAATATTCAAACATGTAAAGGTCAATATTCCTTTTTTAGATGTCATGCAACAAATACCATATTATGCCAAATTTCTGAAAGACTTGTGCACCATTAAAAAGAAACATCAGGTAAGAAAGAAAGTTTTTTTAGCTGAACAGGTAAGTTCTATTCTCTCAACCAAAAATGCATTAAAATACAAGGACTTTGGTTGTCCAACTATTTCATGTATTATTGGAAATCAAAAAATTGAACATGATTTGCTTGATCTCGGAGCCAATGTCAATTTGCTTCCATTTTTGATTTACCAACAACTTAATATTGGTGAATTAAATCCAACATCAACTACTCTTTTACTTTCCGATAGATCAGTCAAGGTACCGAAATGAATTGTGGAAGACATGTTATTATAAGTCGATAAATTTATATATCATGTGGATTTTATTGTCTTGGAAACACAACATGTAGAAGACAGTTATAAGCCAATTCATGTAATACTTGGTCATCCATTTTTAGCAACAACTAACACTTTAATTAATTACATGAATGGAATCATGAATTTTCCTTTTGGTAATATGACGTTGGAGCTAAATATTTTTAACATATGCAAACAATCATACGATGGGGACAGTGAAGACAAAATTATAGAAATAATTGAACCAATTATGAATGAATATATTCAGGGGAGTTTATCTGATCTTACAAAAATTTATATAGCTAGTTTTCTTGAATTAAGTACACAATTAGATTCAGATATTCCTAATGATTTCTTACTTGATTCTACACAAATACTGGAAGATGATGGAGAGAAGCAAAATCTTGAAGAACTTGGAACACTGGAAGAAGAAAAACATGAGGAAACACCGAATTTGGAATTGAAGACTTTACCAGAAGAATCGAAGTATGCATCTCTTGGAGATGAACAAACCCACCCTATGGAAATTTCTTCCTCTCTCATAAGCGATCAAGAAGGAAAAATACCTCCAGACTGGATCCATCAAGGTATGAAAGAAACTCTTGAAAAACTCCACAGAAATTTTCCTTCTCTCCCCCAAAATACTCTGATGAAAATTTACAAAGCACGCACCGAAAGGATGAGGCTTCTTATGATCCATGGTATTCCTAGTTATATTCATTGGGTAATTGAAGCAAGGGTTCGCTTGGCAGGTGAGTCAATTGACTCTTTCATTTCTTACATGTCTGGTTTAGGGAAAACACCTATGTTAAAAAACGAAGAGCTAAACAATTAGGTGTTTGTTATAAATGCGCACGCTAGACATGCAACACTCGTTGTCGTTATTTAGGAATGGTGTCTGAAAATAGCGAAGATAAAATTCAATTAATTAGAGATGGCTTGAGTAAGGAGTCTTTAGATGATATATCATTGACTTTTGAGACGCATCCTAGTGGACATGTTCATCAAATAATTCGCAACTTACATACATAATTTTAAAAAGAAAGATAACAATACAATATCAGGAATCTGACTTTAAAAGACCATGTTTTCCAATTTATAAGAAAATTGGATGGGAAACATATCCTCGACCCATAGAGGGAGTTCAAGCCGTTACTGGACGTAAAACCAGAGGAAGACGTGAGCCACAATCACAACTATCAGTACATATCATTTACTATTTTGATTTCCTTTTATTGTTTTAATATGTAACCTTTCTTTTTAGTAGCAGTGTCGTAGACTCAATTGTCAATTCTAAAATAACCAGATGATGTCTTCTAAACTCTACTTATTCTTATTTAGATTGGGGACAATTTCTCAATTTGGTTGGGGGAGGGGATAATTGACTAGATAGTTTTTATTTAATGTTTCATTGTTGTGTTTTTTTTTTAAAAAAATATTTTCATTTTTGTGTTGTTATTTTATGAAAAAAAAGTTTTTCTTATGTTATTTTTGCTTTTTTGTTATTTCGTGTGTAAAAAAAAGTATATATTTTATTATGATTTTCTTTTGTTTTTATTCAAAAAAAACTACACACAAACTAACAACAAATTTTTTGACTAACCAAGTGGAATTGTTGTTCAGAGGTGGTTGTGTAAGGAGTTTTCGCTCTTGAGACGCATCTCAAAATAATTTGTAACAAGTTATTTTTGTTCATTTCTTTTTGAATCATTTAAATTTGTGAATTCTCCATAATATTGATTAAATTTGATCTTCACAAGCTCATTTGCCAGGTGAAAAGTGCGGTTTATACCCACTTATTCTCGAATTCTTAGCTTATTATTTTGTTAGTTTCCGTATCATTTAATGTATTTTGTAGTTCTTTTATGTTTTATTTGTAGGAAGCATTGATACATGGATCTTGGGACATTTATACATATTTTGGGACCATAAGGACGCATCGAAAGAACGCGGGAAAAGCAGTAACGCAGAAAACACAACATCCTATCCACTGCCACGCGTCGCGATGCGCCATTGCTGTGAGTCGCGACGCGACCAACGAAATCAGCAAATACAAAATCCAGAGAGATTGGCGCCGCGGCGCCCCGCAGCGACCAAAAACACCCAATTCTAGGGTTTTACATGCACAATGACCCCAAAGCTCTATTATAAATACATAAGTTCGTCCAAGACTAAGAGGGGAGGCTAATACACATCACAAAGTCATAAAACACATATTTTAGAGAAATCCAAGAAGAAAGATTGAAGAGCGAGACGAAGACGGTGACGTCCGAAGATGAAGAGATTCAATTCGGGTTTAATCTTCTAGTTCTTATCTTTAAACTCTAATGATTTCTATTAGATTCATGACCATGTTTTCATTGTTATTATCTTTTGTCATGAACTAAATTTATAATTCTAGAGGATGATGTAGCAAATGTTTGAACCTATGTATTGATTTCTAATTTGAGTTTTATGAAATTATAATTTAGTTTATTTATATTCTCTTGCGTTTAATGCTTCTTGATTGTTGGCCACAATTTAAGATGATGAATGTTTAGAATCTATAGCTCATGAGAAAGGGATTTTGAATAGGATCTAGAGATTATAACTTAGGAGTTTTATAGAGTTCAGGAGAATATATAGTTCATTTGAAGTCGTTAACATAGAATCATAGTACGTAATAGATAAGTGTGATTTATACCCACTTATTCCTGCATTCTTAACTTACTATTTTGTTAGTTTCTGTATCATTTAATGTATTTTATTTTTTTTTATGTTTTATTTGTAGGAAGCATTGATACATGGATCTTGGGGCATTTGTACGTGTTTTGGGACTATATGGACGCATCAGAAACACATGGGAAGAGCAAAAACGCAGAACCGACAAGCAAGTGAAAAGAATCACTGGGGCCACGGCGCCCAACTTCTTGGCGCCGAGACGCCTCCGAGTGTACCATTCAAAAATCCAGAGAGTTTGGCGCCGCGACGCCCACTTTCCGGTGCCTTGACGCCCGTAACGCCCAAAAAGCCCAATTTAAGGGTTTTAACAACAATTTGGACCCCAAGACTTTATTATAAATAGATTAGTTTGTCCAAACTCAAGGGAGAGGCTAATAGACAACACAAAACATAAAAACACATATTTTAAAAAGATCCAAGAAGAAATATTGAAGAGCGATAAGAGGAGACGAATGCGGTGACGTCCGAAGATGAAGGGATTCAATTCGGGTTTAATCTTCTAGTTTTTATCTTTAACTCTCATCATGTCTATTAGATTCATGACCATGTTTTCATTGTTATTATCTTTTGTCATGAACTAAATCTATAATTCTAGAGGATGATGTAGCCGATATTTGAACCTATGTATTGCTTGCCAATTTGAGTTTATTGAAATTAAGATTCAGTTTATTTATATTCTCTTGCGTTTAATGCTTCTTGATTGTTGGCCACAATTTAAGATGATGAATGTTTAGAATCTATCAGTCGAGAGAGGGGATTTTGAATAAGATTTAGAGAATATGACCTAGGATTTTACAGAATTCGAGAGAATCTATAGTTACTTTGAAGTCGTTAATATAGAATCACAGAACATAATGATTTGTTAATTACTAGATTCTTATAGGGATATCGAAGTCTGTAATTAATAATACTTTCACTATTACGCGGGAGAGAGAGTTGAATACTGTAGGATTCTTGACTTATAAACAATGCAACGAAATAATGAGTGATTGACAT
The DNA here is from genome assembly GCA_019454045.1 of Zanthoxylum bungeanum. NCBI lineage: Eukaryota > Viridiplantae > Streptophyta > Magnoliopsida > Sapindales > Rutaceae > Zanthoxylum > Zanthoxylum bungeanum. Next base: position 11,450 of record SKCR01051445.1, read on the forward strand.
AACAAATACATAGAGGATAACTAGGTGAAATCAGACTCTAGATTCTCTCTCATCTTGGTTTATTTTATTTAACGTTTTAATATCTTGCAAATTTAGTGTTTAGTCTTAAATTCAGATTATTCTTAATTTAATTGTTGTCTAAATAAAGTTAGGATTATTAAATATAGTATTTAGTGTGGGTTGAACACAATCCCTGTAGGTGACCGGTGCAAACACACGCGTATAACGCAAGCGCACGTATCGTTCAAGTAGTATAAAAATATCGATCCCACGAGGACTTAATTCCTACTGTTGTTATTAATTATTGAATCTATTTATTTACAGATATCTAATTATAGGGAGAAGGGAATTGATTGCTTTGATTGGTTGAATGTGGAATTGCTTAATAAAAATAAAATAAACAAAAGAAAATACTAAGGAAAATAAATAAAAAGACTCAAAAGATCTAGGGTCGTGATTCCACACAATACTGTTAAAAAGATGAATTGACTCTCTTATTTATGTGTAATAAATTAATTTGTTAACCTGGAACACGATGATATGCAAAAGCCTCTTCCGATGGTCAGACGCAAATACCCAGTATAACCCAATTGAACCATATTCCTATGTCAACCACATTACCTGGATTCATTAAGTTTAAGTTCCAATTAGGCTATACCCCCGCCCGACAGGTATATTCCTATCCTGGAAGGAAATCTATTAAAAGGGTTATCTATCCTCAAGGAAGATCGTGGGCTATTGAATCTAAGGCTGAAACCTAAAATCCCTATGTCTAGTTCATTTTAGATTTACCCCATCAATCTTTATTAATTGCCAGTTAACAAGACGCATTAAGCTTAAGACTCAAATAACAAACTAAAGAACTACCAATAAAAAGAAAATCAATTATTAAGTGTGTGTATTGTGTTTATCACTTCCCTAGAATAAAAATAAAATGCTGGGGGTTGGGGATCCACTTTTACTATTTATAATTTAGATATCTCTCTTAATATAATACATAAATTAAACATGATATTACCGACCATCCATAAAGGCGGTATTCTTTATTAAGTCAAATTAAGTCCGACCAGCCATAAAGGCGGTAATAGTATTTGAACATAAACCAGCCATATAGGCGGTAATTATCTGTCACCTAAAGACCAGCCATATAGGCGGTGCCACATTATGTCAAATAAATAAAACCAGCCATTAAGGCGGTAATCTTTTATATTTTGAATTATAATTTCCATATTATATTTAAAGGAGATTAATCTAAATTAAAATAATAAAAGCTTCACCTTATCCCCAGCAGAAAATTAACTACTAAACATTAAAGAAAGGTAGAAGAAGAGAACTACTATTACTGAAAATTAAAAGACATAAAATAAAAATATTATTTATATATACAAAAATAGATGCTTCCTATAAAATCAGGGAGAATTTCCCAAGGAGAGCATTAAGAAAAATGAATCTGGCGGCCTCCTTTTATAGGCAACTTTTGGTCCAGCGTCGCGACGCCCAAAATGCACTAGCGTCGCGACGCTGGCAACAGTTACACGGAGTCCACGCGGGTTGACCACGCGTCTGTCGGCAGCAATAATTGAGACACGTGTCATGCTCTGGTTGGCTGGCAATGCGGTTGAATGAAATTCTGACACGTGTCAGCTTGTGATTGGTTGGAAATTCGGTCTAATAGAATGGTGACACATGGCAAGCTCTGATTCATCGATTATTCAGTCCAATAGGAAGAGGACACGTGGCACGCGCTTAGGTTGGTCGAATAGGATCTTGACACGTGGCGTCCGGCGCACGTTAGCAGAACCGTTGTGATGGTGACACGTGTCACGCGCATGTTAGCATGATCGGCGCACTTTAGCAAATTTTGACCAATCAGATTTTGACATGTGGCTGACGGTGCATGTTAGCAGATCCAGCGCAGACTGGGCGTCGCGACGCGCAAGGCTTCAGCGTCGCGACGCCAAAATGACGAAAATGCCCTTTTGTCCAATTTTGTCCATTTTGCCCCAAATTGTCTCCAATGCTTTCCAAACTTTATTTATCTGCAAAATAACACAAAATACATCAAAACGTTCACAAAACTCAAGAAACTATACAAAATATTAGGTTAAATGAGTGGGAAATAGTGATAGATTTACCACTCATCAGTAGGTTCGACACTCTTTTACTTATCTTACTAAAACTTGACACCGTACACTTACGGTACGATATAAAATATCATAATAAATTTTTGGCGCCGTTACCGGGGATTATTTGTTTAATTCACATTAATAATATTACCAAGTAATTTTAGCTTTAATTTAGATTTTTATTTTTAATTTTTAGTTTATTTTGGTTGTATTCATTTTTTGTTTTTGTTTTTATTTTGTTTATTGATTTTTGTCTTTTGGTGCTTCAGTGAATGCGAAGATCCACAAGTCTCGACTCGCTACTGTTTGATCCTGAAATAGAAAGAACAACGAGGAGACTAAGAAAAGAATGGAAAATTGAAAAGGTATCAATGGAGGCTGAAAACAGAGAGAACAACCCACGCCAGGTGGCAATCAGAGATCACTTCAAGCCGGCCATAGATGATACTTATTCTGGGATTGCCCATCAACCAATCAACGCCAATAATTTTGAGTTAAAACCTGCATTGATCAACATGGTACAAAGGAATCGGTTTGGGGGTTAAGCTGTAGAGGATCCAAACATGCACTTGAGGATGTTCCTGGAGATCGCAGATACCATAAAGATGAATGGTGTGAGTAAAGAGACTATCAGGCTATGCTTATTCTCATTCTCTTTACGGGATAAAGCGTGGAATTGGCTTTAATCAATGCAGACGGGGAGTATCATGATATGGCAAGATATGGCCATGAAATTTCTTGAGAGGTTCTTTCCACCAGCTAAATCAGCTCAACTGAGGGCATAAATTAGTATATTTAAGCAGCTAGAGACTGAGACTTTGTATGAAGCATGGGAGCACTTTAAGGATCTACTACGAAGATGCTCACAACATGATTATGCAGACTGAGTCCAAATTCAGTTGTTCTATAATGGGCTGAATAGTTCGAATAAGACTATGGTTGATGCAACAGCTGGGGGAGCTCTATTCAAGAAATCAGCTGAGGACGCCTACAATCTGTTAGAAGAAATAGACATTAACCATTTTCAATGGCCAAGTGAACGCGCTACGGTGACCAAAGTGGCTGGAATATATGAAGTGAACCCTCTTGTGGCACTAACAGCTCAGATTTCCACCATATCTACTCAAGTAGCAGCCCTCACAAATCCACGAGCACAAACATCTATTGAATCAGCGGTGGCTACAAATATGCGATTATTGGAAGGAGACCCGAACTTTGAGCAATTCCAGTATGTGAACAATCAGAACTTCAACAGCTATAGAGGCAATCATGTGCCTAACCGTTATCATCCGAGCCTGTCATATGCTAATAAAAAGAATGCATTGCAACCTTCATCTAGCTTCGATTATCAAAGAGCTGAACATAAATCTTCCTTAGAAGATTTCATAAGCATGTTTGTTGCTAATACTTCAGCAAGGTTTGAGAACAATGAGTTAAGGCTGAACAATATTGAGACACACATGGAAAATATCGGTGCAACAATGAAGGCCTTAGAAACACATATTGGGTAGATTACTTCCTCCATGACCAAGCAGCAGTAAATGGTATTTGGATAAACTACCACAGCCCGCCAAGCTATATTTTTCATGTAAAAGCAGCCAATGGATACAAAAGAAGAAGCTACCATGACCATTTGGATGGTTACGTCTGGCTGAAGACGTTAAACTTAGCTCTAGCGGGGAGGCAACCCTTGCATTTGTTTATTTTTATTTTTATTTTCTTTATTTTATTTTTTATTTTTTTGTGTGCTATTTATTTCTTTATTCGTTTGCATGTTATTTATGCAGGTAGCACGAAACACACAAAGCCTGCGCAACCAAATTCTTACCAGCAGGAGCCTGATCAACTCCATGTACGGTAGTATTGTTCCTCACTATTATTTCTCTATATTTATCTTACATTGAGGACAATGAAAATTTTAAGTTTGGGGGTATGTGCATGTAGTGATAGTTCTTGTTAGTTTAAAAAAAAATTAATTGTTTTTTGTTTTATTCCTTGATAGTAAAGCATAAAGTCTAATGATGAATTTGTTTGCTTTAGATGAAGTTTTAGAAACGATAAGTCTCAATTGATTTTTATTTGATAACTTGAGTAGATGATCTAGGTTAGACTCGTAAGCACTTAATAATAGGTTTTTAGCAGTAAGAACTTAGGTAGTTGGCGAAGTGACTAGTTGAAGAAATTATTTGCCGATGAATGACTGTTTGCTTAGATATCTATCTCAATATGCCAATATTATGATATATGGTATGATAAGAAAAAGAAACCACCTATAACCGATAAACGTGAAGCTATCCATGAGAGAGTGTTAGGAACACCATGAGGAGAAATGCTACCTTAAAAAGTAGGTGCGTTTGAAAAAAAAATGAAAAAAAAAGAAAATAAAATCATACCATACTGGGCAAAGAAAGGCCAATGCAGAATTAATTTGAGATATCTAGGTTGGTTTGACCCATCGGATCTCAATTTTTGAGATGAAATCATCGAGTTAGTTTACTTATGAGTCGAGCTCTAAATGAACTTGTACGCACACACACTGTGAGTCTGGCTTAGATGGTTGATTCAAGAATTTGGATTTGAGTCGCAATTGCGTACTTTGAAGGTTCTCTGATTTCATTAACAAGCATTCTTTGAGGACAATAATATACGTAACTATCGAGATTATTTTATTTTATTTACTTTTTATTTGTTTTATATTTTGCATGATTGTGTGTGAATGACGTTTGTGGGTATCGTCGCTGTAAGCCCTCATGAGACTATAACTCGTCCATTAGGGCTGCCTAGGGATTTAAAGGCTTGTTGCATACGCTAAATGAAATCGTGATCCCTACGAAAGTGGCCTAGTTAATTTAGTTACTTTTATTGTTTGTTTATTTATTTAGTTTTTATTTTGTCTTTTGCTCGGGACTAGCAAAAGCTTAAGTTTAGGTGTGTTTGATAAGTGTGATTTATACTCACTTATTCTTGCATTCTTAGCTTACTATTTTGTTAGTTTTCATATAATTTAATGTATTTTGTAGTTCTTTTATGTTTTATTTGTAGGAAGCATTGATACATGGATATTGGGGTATTTGTACGTGTTTTGGGACCATACGGACGCATCAGAAACACATGGGAATAGTATAAACACAGAACCGACAAGCAAGTGAAAAGAACCACTAGTGCCGCGACGCCCAACTTCTTGGCGCTACGGCGCCTCCAGTGTACCATTCAAAAATCCAGAGAGTTTGGCACCGCGACGCCCACTTTTCGGCTCCCCATAACGCCAAAAAAGCCCAATTTTAGGGTTTTAACAACAATAGGGACCCCAAGACTTTATTATAAATAGATTAGTTCATCCAAACTCAAGAGAGAGACTAATAGACAGCACAAAACACAAAAACATATATTTTATAGAGATCCAAAAAGAAAGATTGAAGAGCGATAAGAGGAGACGAATGCGGTGACGTCCTTAGACGAAGGGATTCAATTCGGGTTTAATCTTATAGTTTTTATCTTTAACTCTCAAGATGTATATTAGATTTACGACCATGCTTTCATTGTTATTATCTTTTGTCATGAACTAAATCTATAATTCTAGAGGATGATGTAGCCGATGTTTGAACCTATGTATTGCTTGCCAATTTGAGTTTATTGAAATTATGATTCAGTTTATTTATATTCTCTTGCGTTTAATGCTTCTTGATTGTTGGCCATAATTTAAGATGATGAATGTTTAGAATCTATCACTCGAGAGATGGGATTTTGAATAAGATCTAGAGAATATGACATAGGATTTTATAGAATTCGAGAGAATCTATAGTTCATTTGAAGTCGTTAATATAGAATCACAGAACATAATGATTTGTTAATTACTAGATTTTTATAGAGATATCGAAGTCTGTAATTGATAATACTTTCACTATTACTCGGGAGAGGGAGTTGAATACTGTAGGATTCTTGACTTATAAACAATGCAATGGAATAATGAGTGATTGACATAACAAATACATAGGGGATAACTAGGTGAAATCAGTCTCTAGAATCTCTTTCATCTTGGTTTATTTAATTTAACGTTTTAATATCTTCCATATTTAGTGTTTAGTGTTAAATTCAGATTATTCTTAATTTAATTGTTGTCTAAATAAAGTTAGGATTTTTAAATATAGTATTTAGTGTGAGTTAAACACAATCCCTGTAGGTTCGACACTCTTTTACTTATCTTACTAAAACTTGACACCGTACACTTGCGGTACGATATAAAATAACACAACAATAATGAGTTGTTGATTACTAGATTTTTATAGGGATATTGAAGTCTGTAATTGATAATACTATCACTATTACTCGGGAGAGGGAGTTGAATACTTTAGGATTCTTGACTTATAAACAATGTAACAGAATAATGATTGATTGGCGTAACAAATACATAAGGGATAACTAGGTGAAATCAGACTCTAGAATCTCTCTCATCTTGGTTTATCTTATTTAACATTTTAATATCTTGCATTTTTAGTTTTTATTTTTAACTTCAGATTATTCTTAATTTAATTGTTGTCTATATAAAGTTAGGCTTATTAATTATAGTACTTATTGTGAGTTGAACACAATCCCTGTCGGTTCGACACTCTTTCACTGATTTATACTAAAACTTGACACCGTACACTTGCGGTATGATAGAAAATATCGCAACAAGTTTTTGGCGCCGTCACCGGGGATTGTTTGTTTAATTCACATTAATACTATTACCAAGTAATCTTAGCTTTAATTTAGATTTTTATTTTTATTTTTAGTTTATTTTTGTTTGTATTTATTTTTGTTTTGTTTTTATTTTATTTATTGATTTTTGTCTTTTGGTGCTTCAGTGAATGCGAAGATCCACAAGTCTCGACTCGCTCCTGTTTGATCCTGAAATAGAAATAGCATCGAGGAGACTAAAGAAAGAAAGGAAAATTGAAAAGGAAGCAATAGAGGCTGAAAACAGAGAGAACAACCCACACCAGGTGGCAATCAGAGATCACTTCAAGCCGGTCAATGATGATACCTATTGTGGGATTGCCTATCAACCAATCAACGCTAACAATTTCGAGCTAAAACCTACATTGATCAACATGGTGTAAAGGACGCAGTTTGGGGTTTAAGCTTGTAGAGGATCCTAACATGCACTTAAGGATGCTCCTGGAGATCGCAGACACTATAAAGATGAATGACGTGACTAAAGAGGCTATCGGGCTATGCTTATTCTCATTCTCTTTACGGGATAAAGCGTGGGATTGGCTTCAATCAATACAGATGGGGAGTATCATGACATGGCAGGATTTGGCCATAAAATTTCTTGAGAGGTTATTTCCACCAGCTAAATCAGCTCAACTGAGGGCAGAAATTAGTATATTTAAGCAGCTAGAGACTGAGACTCTGTATAAAACATAAGAGTGCTTTAAGGATCTACTATGAAGATGCCCACAACACAATTATGCAGACTGGGTCCAGATTCAGTTGTTCTATAATGGGCTTAATGGTTCGAATAGGATTGTGGTTGACGCAACAACTGAGGGAGATCTATTCAAGAAGTCAGCTGAGGATGCCTATAATTTGTTAGAAGAAATGTCCATTAACCACTTCCAATGGCCAAGTGAATGGACTACTGTGCCTAAGGTGGCGAGTACATATGAGGTGGATCCTATTGTTGCACTTACAGCTCAAATGTCATCCCTCATAACTCATCTAATAGCATTGACCAACCAACATGGCCAACCATCTATTGAAGTTGTTGCTGCTAACATAATGATTTTACTTGACGGAGGATATGAACAAGTCATATGCCAATACATAGAATATCTTGCAACCTCATACTAGCTACGATAATCAAAGAGCTGAGCAAAAACCTTCATTGGAAGACCTCATGAGCACATTTGTTGCTAAAACTTTAGAGAGGTTGAGAAGAATGAGTCGAGGCTGAATGACATTGAAACACATATGGGAAATATATGGGCAGCAGATTGGGCATATTGCTTCTTCCATGACTAATCAACAGAAAGAGGTATTTCCTAGTAATACTGAAGTCAATCCCAAGGAGCAGTGTCAAGCAATAACCCTCAGGAGCGGAAAAAATACTAAAGACATTTTTCATGACCAAGACAGTTAAGGTAAATAAGCAACAATTCAAGAGAAAACAGTAACAGAAATAGAGAATAGTACAACAGCTCCTTCATATGGGCCACCACATATCCCGAAGACACATTTTCCATACCCTCACCGCTTTCAAAAGAAGAATTTGGACGCTCAGTTTGCTAAGTTTCTTGACATTTTCAAGAAGATCCATATCAATGTTGGACAATTATGACCCATAGCATCACTATTTGTACAGATCATGGTGTTGTTGTACAAATTAACTATGTGACAAAGGAAATTGCTTTTATCATTTGTAATTAGATTACCAAGATATATAAATGATAAAAGGTCCTTATGATTAGTTCCGGATTGAGATTATATGAGACAGTATCAATCCACGAAGGTTTAATAATTAAATATCCCTAGTCGTAGTATTATCGAGATTGGACATCGATAATGCGGAATAGACTAGTATTACACTTGTGCGCGTTGTGGGAGCATAATGACATAGTTCTCATATATTTGGGTATATGATACTTATGCAAGTGTAATAGGAGGTTGTGTTTACCAATGGTATGGAAACAGCTTCTCTCTGGATGGACCCCTAGGAATTCCATTGGTAGTAATGTGTCAATGGAAGTCCGAATCAGGGTAGGTGTATTTGGTCTTAACTTGAGACTTGCACCGAATACTTGCGACAATCAATATACTTTGGTTTTGGTCGTCCAGGGCTTTAACAGGTTATGTGTACGCCTCTTCTGAGTATATTGAGAATCGTAGTGTATTGGGTGTGATGTCAAGATGGAAGTATCACTCCAGTCATAGTGGAGATTATGATAACGTAGGATACCGAACTGGTGCTCTTATGTACTACAGTCATCGGGATAATATGACTAGGTCATGATTATCCGATTATAGAGACTAGTTACCAGAGATCCGATATGTGCTTCGTACGGGGCAGACACAATTCCAGCCCCAGGCCTTGCACGTGACATCCGATGCTGGATCGTAATACGCAATACTACGTATACTACGCCTGATAAAGATTATATATTCCTTTAAGAATATTTTTGGAGAATTGGGTAGGCACGGTGCTTTGCTAGAAGCCAACCATGTCTTGTAAATCGGTAAAAACGTAGTACTAGGTATGTATGTGTTCGGATAGTCCGACGATCGGATTTACTGCCAACATATCCGGGGATCTCATGGGTCGCTTCCCGATGATTCACCGATGACGTATGTCTCGCACTTTATTAATCTGGGATTAATTATAAGAGGGAGAAAATTAATCTGGGATTAATTACAGAGATATTTTATCTGGGATAAAATATTATTTAAAAAGAGAGAACGATTAATTTAGAATTAATCGATAAAATAATATATTCGATATATTATACGAAATTAGATTTCGACGCGGAATTAAAATTAGATTTTAATTTGGGCGAACGAGTTAACTTAGAATTAATTCACTAGCGACGTGAATAGTAATTTTGCTAGACACAATTATTTAATTGAATTTGATTTAATTACGTCGCAACGGAAAATTCGTTAATTCGGAATTAGCGAACCCGAGCCCGGGAGTGTTTGCGAGCCAACTCGTATTTCGAATTCAAGTGCGGCCCACAAGTCACATCACACGTCACATCACTTGTCAATCAAATGATGGATGTCTTGTCACTTTGAGTGATTGACAACCAGTCACTATTCATGAGTGATGTGAGTTGTTGGAAGGCATTAATTGCCATTTTGGCTCCAAAATTTGTTTGACTTTTTGAAAGGCATATACAAAGTTTTGGAAATCATTTTGGCATTAGTTGAATTAGGTTTTGGAAACCAAAATACAACAACACACTTCCTCCTCTCTCTCTCTCCCACAATCGGCCATGGAGCCAATTATTCTTTCTTGTAACCGTGAGCCTAGGTTTCATTTTTCTTCATGATTTTGTTGCAAAATCACAAGAGCTAGCACTCAAAGGAGTCATCCAAAGGTGATAGGGAAACAAACCCTTGAGCATGGAATCACCATTTGCAAAGCTTGGAGCTTGGAGCATCAATAGAGGGCATGACCGAAAACTTGGAGCACAATTTTTGGGGTTGGCCGAGAGCTTCCATGGAGGAGCAAAAGATTTTGTGTTCATCGCATCAAAATCCGATCAATGTAAGTATGATTCCGCCATACTTCTTTGTTGTATTCACACATGATTTCTATGCTTAATGATCTTGGGACTAACCTAGAAACCCAACAATGGTATCTTGAGCCTTGTTTAAGCATGAAATTGGAATTAGGGTAAAATTGGGTAAAATTGATTTGAGCATGTTTGGATGAAATTGATTGTTGGAATATGCTTGAATGATGATAACATAGTGTTATGCACGATCAATTTGATGAAAATTGAATTGGATGAATTTTTCCCCAAAAACTTGGCTTGGCCGAAAGTTTTAGCTTGCTCTAAGTCATGGTGATTTTTTGTTTTTGATCATTGGATGAGTTGAAATCATTTGGGAATTGTTGATTTAGGATTTAATTGGATTAAAATCGAATTAAAATCGAAATCGGACAATAAAACCCTACAATTGCCGTGACTAGTAGCATGGAGAATGATATGATTTTTTGATTCAATTGTGTTGGACATGTGTTGATGATAATAAGCATAATTAATTATGTAAATTGGTGTTTTGGAAATATTAATTTGAGTAATTAATTATGGCTATACACTTAGATTAATTTAATTGTGAAATTTGGAATTTTATGATTTAATTAATTGGGTTTAATTTAGAATTTGGGCTTGTAAAGTTGTATTTGGGCTTAATGGGCTTGGTTGGGCCAAGTTTGGTTTAGGTTAATTGGTTGGATCCAATTGGGCCCAAAACCATATCCATAAAGTCCAAATATAATTAAATGGACCTTTAATTTTAATTGGGCCTAAATTGGTTTCTTGACAAATAAGAATGATTCCTTAAATGGGCTTTGGTATTTGGGTTTGACCCATATTGACCAAAGGTCCATGCCTTAAGAAATTAATAAAAGCACATTGGACTTTAATTAAATTAACATTGGATGTTAATCGGGCTTTGAGACCCGTAACGATTAGATTTAGAATCTAAATCGTAAAGGCACATTAAAAAGTGTAATTATTTAATTTAGAATTAAATATATAATTAGTATTAAATACAAATTAAATTGGATTTAATGTTGTAGTTTAATATAATTCAAGAATTCGTACTTTGAGTACTTATTCGCAAAACGAGTTTGACTCGCGCAAAATCAAATCGTTGTTTGAACATTGGATGGTTATTAATTTCAGATTAATTAATTGGATTAGATTGATTGATAACATGCTTTGTGTGAATACATGGATGCGATGTATGAATAATGCATATCAGATGGATATTAGATGGGTGAGGGCAATTTTGGAAATTGTTGTAATAAATTTAGAATTTATTAATTGGACCTGCGTGTCCAGCTTATTACCTCTTGACACTTTGTATTTCTCTTCTCACCTATTCCCCTCAATGTGAATGAGGTTTCTTTAGAAGTGTTATGTAATCGGGTAGAAGTAATACTTGTGCTAGCGGGAGAGAGGAAATGGAGAGATTTGTTCTAGGAACAATGTGTTAAATATCCATCCGCACATCATTATTATTTTATTTATACGCGCCTTATTATGTTTTTAGAATGCATGTTTAAGGGTGTATGATGATGAGACCTTAACAAAGATAATAAATTGGTTGCTAATTTACCCGAAAAAAACCCTCAACATATATTAAGCGTTTTCCTTCCACTGAGTGATTCTTACTCAAGATCCAAGATTGGCACTGGTTTGTTGGCCAAAGTCAAGACCTTTGTCCGTCGCGGATGTGTTTGAATCATGAAGGCTTTGTTCCATATCGGTGTCTTGTCCAAGTTGTGATTTGTTGGCCAAAGTCAAGATCACTTCTTGTCTATCGACATCGATTACGAAGCTTTCCATGGTCAATGGGTTCCGCTTAACTGGGATCATTAAGTTTTTTGTGCCAAAGCCAAGGCTTAATTGATTCAGAGGAAAAAGGTTGGGAATATATTGGATATATTGGCATATATAAGATATATGTTTCGGACTTGGATGTCCACCTACTGGATCTAGGAATTGGATGGGATCCAATTGATCTTAGAGATCTACCTAGTTAATTATCATACAATTTGTTGGCCAAAGTCAAGATTGTGTGTTATTTAACGGGATCCTAGCCCACTAGGAAACAAGGTTTCCCGAGTACTCCACAGAGGGTTAGAGGCTCGCCGAAAAATAGTGGGAGGCAAGTATTAAATTTGCAATATTCGTTTAGTTACTTGCCAATACGCGCTCATTTCAAATTTTTCGTCAAATAAATTAATATATTTGTTGGACTAATATTTAATCGTTGTTTTAATTAAACAGTTGGACTGTATTCAAACTACTTCAATTATAGTTGATTATATAATTGGATTATAGTAATCAATAGATTTGAATTTAACCAATTTAAATTATAGTTGATTATATAGTTAGACTATAGTAATCATTATAATCTATAGTACCTGAAATCGTTGATTGAATAGTTGGACAATATCAATCAAGAATAACTGAAAGATTAGTGTTTAAAACAATCCTGGGTGAAAATGTCATTAAACGACTTTAATTTTCAGATTGGGAATAAAATCTCAGGATAGTCATGGGACCGAGAAGTTACTTTATTTGATAGAGTGACGTCTCGAGCCTAAGCCCGAGTTGAGCAAATAGTGGAACATGATATTTGGAATATTCATGTATGATAACTTTAGTGCTTAATCATTGTTATGCTTGCCGCAAAGACTCATTAATTTCTTATTCAGAACTAAGGATTAGATCATTATAGTATGATAATGAAATTGAAGGATCTTCATAAATCTATCCTTAGATCTTAGAAGAACTAATTGCAATAGAAAACTCTTGGAGAGTTAATGGCTATACTCAAGGAGACAAAGCCAGAATTTGCAATAGGGTAAGAAGCGCAATGCACATCTTACTTCGACATCCCAGAAGGCCAAGGCTTGGCCAAAGGCTTATGGGGTGTGGAAAAAAGGGCAAAGGCAAAATCATTATAATCTTCTGGGAAGACATATGACATATCCCAAAATGTCTGCCTAAACTGTGGCAAACGGGGTCACTGGAAGCGTGACTGCCGTATGGATAAGGCAGACATGAAGGAATTGAAGACGGGCAAGGCTCCGACTTCAAATATATTTGTCATTAACATGTTCACTACTAGTATTAAAATTGGATTTTAGATACTGAGTGTGGTACATAAATATGTACTGATGTATAGAATCTGCTGACAAGCAGGATACTGACTTCAGATGAGATTGATATGCGAATCGGAAACGGGACGAGAGTCACTGTTTTGACCGTAGAGACCTAAGTTTAGGAACTACCATTCGGGTGTGGACTTAAATTAGGAAACTGTTACAATGTAACTAGTTTGACTATAAACATTATCTCTATATCAGGGTTTAACCCGTTGCGAGTATACCTTTATATTCTAGAACACTAAAGTGTTTTATTTTATAAAGATGATATTGAGATAAACACATTAGATGTGAATAACAGTATTTATATTTTGAATATAAATAAATCTCAAACGTATAACAGGACAAACAAATAGCTCAAACTGAATTAATCAGTTGAAACTTAAAAGTGGCATTGTTGTCTGAGACACATTAAACAAGACTCGTATATCCACACTTTCGAAGAGTGGATACTAGGACGGATTTGATTCAATTCAAATAATGTCTACGAATCTAGTTTATTAGGCAAAGTGCCTAAAACACCTTTTACATGGTAAAAGTGTAAGTGCCACCGATCTGTTAGCCCTCGTTCATAGTGACGTAAGTGGGCCCATGTCTAGCTAGGCTAGAGGTGGATATGAACACTTCGAAACCTTTACGGATGTGGCATCGCGTTATGGTTATGTGTTTCTTTTGAAACACGAATCGGAAACTTTTGATAGATTCAAAGAGTTTTGAAACGAAGTTGACAGACAGATCGGCTAAAGTATTAAACATCATGATTAGACCATGATGGAAAATACTTAAGCAATAAGTTTCTCAAATACTTGAAAGAGTATAGTATTCTTTCAATGAGGACTCCTCCCGGAACACGTCAATATGACGGTGTGTCAGAACAGAGAAACCAAATTTTGTTGGACATGATAAGGTTAATCATGAGTCGCTCTGAGCTACCATTTTCCTTCTGGGGATAAGCATTACACAGTGAAAAACTTATTTTGAATAAGGTTCCATAAAAATCTGTTTGACAGACTTCATATTAGATATGAACAGGAAAGAAATAGGTTTTCTCATTCCTGAAGATTTGGGAATGCTAGGCATATGTTTGGATGATACCAAACTAGAACCCAAATCGGATAAGTGCCTATTTGTAGGTTATCCTAGGGAAACCAAAGTATAGTACTTATACAACTCACTAGAGAACAATGTAATTGTTGCTCGCCATGCAGTTTTCCTAAGAGGAATACCGATATGCAGTGGTAAGTGGGAAGAAAGTAAAACTCGATGAAAATCAGAGTAATACTATTCCAGGCACCGATTCCTTAATGGAACACAAATAGTTCATCAAGGATGAAACTATACCAATAATCTTCAAATACACAAGAACCGCATAAGTCGGAAAGAGTCAGAAAACAACCTGGGAGGTTTGGGTTTCTGATCTCACCTCGTAAAATATGTCAATCTTATTGAGGAATACGAACTGACTACGTATGAGGAAGTGATACAAGATATCGACTCCCTATTATGGCAAGGTGCCATGAAGTCCGAAATGGATTCCATGTATACCAACCAAGTTTAGACACTGGTTGTTGTACCGGAAGGCATTGTGCTTATTGGTACTATATAAGTCTTCAAGGAAGACATACATGGAAGGCAACATACCAACGTACTAAGCTGGGCTTGTAGCAAAAAGGTATCGTTATCAACATTGTGTCGATTACGACGAAACCTTTTACCTGTTGCCATGGATAAATCCATTTGGATAATGCTTGCTAAAGCTACATGTTTCATTTATGAAATATGGCAGCTGAACGTCAAAATCGCTTTCCTTAAATGGAAACCTTTTGGAGGATATTTACAATATCATGACGATTTTGTCGTACCAAAATGAGCAAACAAGGTTTGCAAGTTAATTCGATCCATTTATGGATTGAAGCAAGCATTGCGTTCTTGGAATTATCGTTTTGATGTAATCATAATGGTATATGATTTAATTCAAAATGAAAATAATTCTTGTGTATATAATAACGTTAGTGGGAGCGCACTGACAGTGATTGTCCTATATAATGATGATATATCATTTCTTGGAAATGAGATTCCCATAATACAATCGGTGAAAGCATGGCTTTCATGAAAATTATCCGTAGAATTCTTGGGAGAGACAACCTTTATTCTAGGAATAAGGATCTACTGAGATAGATCTAAAAGTTGTTAGCACTAACCGAGAACCCGTACATTGAAATATATGTACGCGACCTGGTGTCTCATATGCTTTGAGCATATGGAGTCACAATCAGGCCAATCCAAGTGATAGTCACTGGATTGATGTTAAGAACATCCTTAAGTATCTTAGATGATCTAAGGTTGCTTTCTTAAGCTATGGAGAATGAGAACTTGAAGTGACTGGGTTCACTGTTGCAAGTTTCCTAACTGATAAAAACGACTATAAGTCGTAACAAATGATACTATAAAGTTTGAATAACGGAACAATGAGCTGGAAATCTTCCAAGCAAGATACTGTTGCCGAATAAACAACAAAAGTTTAATATTGCTGCAGCTGAGGAAGCAATAGAAGCCTTTTGGATTGATAATAATCCTAATAAGATTAGGAGTAGTTTTGTTAGCAGCTGAGCTAGGCTACAGCACAGGCGAAAGAATTAATGGTCTCATCAACGATCCAGATATATACTTCAAATATTCATCTGATTCGTTCGGATCATACATCGTGGCGATGCTGATGAATATATCGCATCAGATGATAACCATACAAATCCGCTGACGAAAGCATTTTCTCAGCAGAAATTTGAGCGAACCGTACATAGTTCGGGTGTAGGACACTTGAGTGATTGGCTATAGGCCAAGTTGGAGATTGTTGGACAATTATGACCCATAACATCACTATTTGTACAGATCATGGTGTTGTTGTACAAATTAACTATGTGACAAAGGAAATTGCTCTTTTATCATTTGTAATTAGATTTTCAAGATATATAAATGATAAAAGGTCCTTATGATTAGTTCCGGATTGAGATGATATGAGACAGTATCAATCCACGAAGGTTTAATCATTAAATATCCCTAGTCGTAGTATTATCGAGATTGGACATCGATAATGTGGAATAGACTAGTATTACACTTGTGCGCGTTGTGGGAGCATAACGACATAGTTCTCATATATTTGGGTATAGGATACTCATGCAAGTGTAATAGGAGGTTGTGTTTACCGATGGTACGAAAATAACTTCTCTCTGGATGGACCCCTCAGAATTCCATTGGTAGTATGACTATGTGTCTATGGAAGTCCGAATCATGGTAGGTGTATTTGGTCTTAACTTGAGACTTGCACCGCTAATACTTGCGACAATCAATATACTTTGGTTTTGGTCGTCCATGGCTTTAACATGTTCTGTGTACGCCTCTTCTGGGTATATTGAGAATCGTAGTGTATTGGGTGTGATGTCAAGACGAAAGTATCACTCCAGTCATAGTGGAGATGATGATCACGTTGGATACGAAACTGGTGCTCTTATGTACTGCAGTCATCGGGATAATATGACTAGGTCATGATTATCCGATTATAGAGACTAGATAGCAGAGATCTGATATGTGCTTCGTGCGGGGCAGACACAATTCCAGCCCTAGGCCTTGCACGTGACATCCAATGTTGGATCGTAATACGCAATACTACGTATACTACGCCTGATAAAGCCAACCATGTCTTGTAAATCGGTAAAAACGTAGTACTAGGTACGTACATGTTCGGATAGTCCGACGACCGGATTTACTGCCAACATATCTGGGGATCTCATGGGTCGCTTCCCGAAGATTCACCGATGACGTATGTCTCGCACTTTATTAGTCTGAGATTAATTATAAGAGAGAGAAAATTAATCTGGGATTAATTACAGAGATATTTTATCTGGGATAAAATATTATTTAAAGAGAGAGAACGATTAATTTGGAATTAATCGATAAAATAATATATTCAATATATTATACGAAATTAGATTTCGACGCGGAATTAAAATTAGATTTTAATTAGGGTGAACGAGTTAATTTAGAATTAATTCGCTAGCGACGTGAATAGTAATTTTGCTAGGCACAATTATTTAATTGAATTTGATTTAATTACGTCGCAACGGAAAATTCGTTAATTCGGAATTAGCGAACCCGAGCCTGGGAGTGTATGCGAGCCCACTCGCATTTCGAATTCAAGTGCGGCCCACAAGTCACATCACGCGTCACATCACTTGTCAATCAAATGATGGATGTCTTGTCACTTTGAGTGATTGACAACCAGTCACTATTCATGAGTGATGTGAGTTGTTGGAAGGCATTAATTGCCATTTTGGCTCCAAAATTTGTTTGACTTTTTGAAAGGCATATACAAAGTTTTGGAAATCATTTTGGCATTAGTTGAATTAGGTTTTGGAAACCAAAATACAACAACACACTTCCTTCTCTCTCTCTCTCCAAAAATCGGCCATGAAGCCAATTTTTCTTTCTTGTAACTGTGAGCCTAGGGTTCATTTTCTTCATGATTTTGTTGCAAAATCACAAGAGCTAGCACTTAAAGGAGTCATTCAAAGGTGATAGGGAACAAACAAACCCTTGAGCATGGAATCACCATTTGCAAAGCTTGGAGCTTGGAGCATCAATGGAGGGCATGACCGAAAACTTGGAGCACAATTTTTGGGGTTGGCCGAGGCTTCCATGGAGGAGCAAAAGATTTGTGTTCATCGCATCAAAATCCGATCAATGTAATTATGATTCCGCCATACTTCTTTGTTGTATTCACACATGATTTCTATGCTTAATGATCTTGGGACTAACCTAGAAACCCAACAATCAACACCCACTTCGCAGATGCATTAGAACATATGCCTAATTATGTGAATTTTATGAAGAAGATGATGTCAAAGAAGAGGAAGCTGGGAAATTATGAAACATTAGTACTTACAGATGAGTGCAGTGCCATTATACAGAAGAAGTTTCCTCCAAAACTGAAGGATCCGGGCAGCTTTACCATTCTATGCACTATTGGAAATCAATACTTTGGTAAGTCACTATGTGATTTGGGGGCAAGTATCAATCTCATGCCGTTATCCATCTACAAAAAGTTAGGTATAGGTGAGGCAAAGCCAACCATAGTGACATTGCAGCTAGCAGATAGATCCCTCACCTACCCAAGAGGAATAGTAGAAGATGTCTTGGTGAAGGTGGATAAGTTTTACTTTCATGCAGACTTTCTTGTGCTTGATATGGAAGATGATCGTGACATCCCAATCATTCTTGGGAGGCCTTTCAACACGCAGGGTGAATCATCACTTTAGCAACCTACGAGCATAATGCAGCTGTGCATAAAAGAAGATTCTTCATAGCCGATCCTGAAATAGATTCCAAAGCGACGTAAAAAGAGGAAAAGAAAAGTCAGTACTCACTTGAAAATGATCCCTGGAAAGCTTAAATAGTGGTCAAGTCAATTTTACCATATGTGCAGCCCCAAATTTCAACCTTCAATAGGGAAATTGCAACAACCTGGCAAGTTATCTTTTTCATGTCACAACAGCCGGTGGATACAAAAGAAGAGGCCATCATAACCACTTGGGTGGTTGCGTCTGGCTGAAGACGTTAAACTTAGGGCTAGCGGGGAGGCAACCTTTGCATTTGTTTTATTATTATTTTTCTATTTCGATTTTATTGTGTGCTATTTGTTTATATATTAGTTTGCATGCTATTTATGCAGGTAGCACGAGACACACAAAGCCCGCACAACCAAATTCTGGCCAGCATGAGCCTATTCAACTTCATGCACGGTAGTGTTGTTCCTTACTTTTGCTTCTTTATGTTTATATTTCATTGAGGACAATGCAAGTTTTAAGTTTGGGGGTGTGTGCATGATAGTACTTGTTATCTAATTTAAAAAAATGTTTTTTTTTTATGTCTTTGATAGTAAAGCATAAGTCTAAGGATAAATTTGTTTGCTTTAAATGAAATTTTAGAAACAATAAGTCTAAATTGATTTTCATCTGATGCCTTGAGTAGATGATCTAGGTTAGACTCGTAATCACTTAACAATAGGTTTTTAGCAGTAAGAACCTAAGTAGTTGGCAAAGTGACTAGTTGAAGAAATTATCTGCCGATGAATGACTATTTGCTTAGATATATATCTCAATATGCTAGTATTACAATGTATGGTATGATAAGAAAAAGAAACCACCTATAACCGATAAGCGTGAAGCTACCCATGGCGAGTGTTAGGACCATCACGAGGAGAAATGTTACCTTAAAGGGTATGTGTGTTAAAAAAAAGAAATAAAAAGAAGACAATAAAAATCATACCATACGGAGCAAAGAGCAGCAATTACATAGTCAATTTGAGATATCTAGGTTGGTTTGACCCATCGGATCTCAATTTTTGAGACGAAATCATTGAGTTGGTTTACTTATGAAGTCGAGCTGTGAACAAACCTTTACACACACACTGTGAGTCTAGTTTATATGATTTATTCAAGAACTTGGATTTGAGTCGCATTGCGTACTTTGAAGGTTCTCTGATTTCATTGATAAGCATTCTTTGAGGACATTAATATGCATAACTATCAGAACTATTTTCTTTGCTTTTATTATTTTTATATTTTTGCATGAGTATGAATGACGTTTGTAGGTATCGTCGCTGTAAGCCCTCACGAGACTATAACTCGTCCACTAGGGCCGCCTAGGGGTTTAAAGACATTTTGCATACGCTAAATGCAATCGTGATCCCTACGAAAATGGCCTAGTTAACATAGTTATTTTAATTGTTTATTTTAATTTAGTTTTTATTTTGTCTTTTGTTCGGGACTAGCAAAATCTTAAGTTTGAGGGCATTTGATAAGTGCGGTTTATACCCACTTATTCATGCATTCTTAGCTTACTATTTTGTTAGTTTCCATATCATTTAATGTATTTTGTAGTTCTTTTATGTTTTATTTGTAGGAAGCATTGATACATGGATCTTGGGGCATTTATACGTGTTTTGGGACCATATGAACGCATCGGAAGCACACAGAAGAGAAGAAATGCAGAAAACACAACATCATGTCTACTACCACGGGTCATGACGCGCCATTGCTTTGTGTCGCGACGCAACCAAGGAAATCAGGAAATATAAAATCCAGAGAGATTGGCACCGTAGCGCTAATTGCCAGCACTGCGGCGCCCCGTAGCGACCAAAAACACCCAATTCTAGGGTTTTACATGCACATGGACCCCAAGGCTCTATTATAAATACATAAGTTCATCCAAGACTAAGAGGGGGGCTAATACACATCACAAAGTCATAAAACACATATTTTAGAGAGATCCAAGAAGAAAGATTGAAAAACGAAAAGAGGAGACGAAGACGGTGACGTCCGAAGATGAATGGATTCAATTCGGGTTTAATCTTCTAGTTTTTATCTTTAAACTCTCATGATTTCTATTAGACTCATGACCATTTTTTCATTGTTATTATCTTTTGTCATGAACTAAATTTATAATTCTAGAGGATGATGTTGCCAATGTTTGAACCTATGTATTGATTGCTAATTTGAGTTTTATAAAATTATAATCTAGTTTATTATATTCTCTTGCGTTTAATGCTTCTTGATTGTTGGCCACAATTTAAGATGATGAATGTTTAGAATCTATCGCTCGGGAGAGAGAGATTTTGAATAGGATCTAGAGATTATAATTTAGGAGTTTTATAGAGTTTGGGAGAATATATAGTTGCTTTGAAGTCGTTAATATAGAATCATAGTACGTAATGAGTTGTTGATTACTAGATTTTTATAGGGATATTGAAGTCTGTAATTGATAATACTTTCACTATTACTCGAGATAGGGAGTTGAATATTTTAGGATTCTTGACTTATAAACAATGCAACAGAATAATGATTGATTGGCATAACAAATACATAGGGGATAACTAGGTGAAATTAGACTTTAGAATCTCTCTCACATTGGTTTATCTTTTTTAACGTTTTAATATCTTGCATATTTTGTTTTTAGTTTTAATTTCAGATTATTCTTAATTTAATTGTTGTCTATATAAAGTTAGGCATATTAATTATAGTACTTAGTGTGAGTTGAACACAATCTCTATCGGTTCGACACTCTTTCACTGATTTATACTAAAACGTGACACCGTACACTTACGGTACGATAGAAAATATCGCAACAACATGTATTATCAAATACACGGTAACATATGATCATTGGTTGTAAGTGAAAATTTTATAATATTCAGTTCTATAGTTTGTTGGAGGTAACATCTAAAGGCAGTGAAATTTTTGTTTTTATTAAAAAAAAACTCCAACTATACTTTTACTTAGTAACCAGACATCTTACCTCAGTAAGCAGTGATTGTTTGCGTAAAACGGTAGAGCTTGAGTTAGTTTAATAAAAAAATATATGTGTGTGAATAAGTTCAATTTCGTAGCCTCTCTAACTCGAGAAATTAAGTCCATAGAGGTGTTTTAACACTTAGTTCCCTAAGGCCAACTGATCTGGGAGTCATTGGCTCAAAGTTCGTTACATGAGTTAAAGAGAAAGCTTAAGGAAATCAGACACTTCTTCTTTTTAACATCTAAGATCCGAACAATTAAGTCCGTAGGGGTGTCTTAACACCTAGTGCCCTAAAGCCAACTGGTTCGAGAGTCACTAGCCCAAAGCTCGATACAAGGATTGAAGATGTATTATAAAAAAATTGTATTTATAAATAAACTTTCATTGCCAAAAGGTGTGAACTCTACTATAATTTTAGGAAAAAATATTACTCTATTTTCAACAAGACCTGTGAATATTGTAGGAACAATAAATTAATTGATACCTTGTTTTATGTGTGTATGGAAGAAGGGTAAAAAGTACAAGAGAATTTACTTATTTGATCATTTAGAAAGAAGGAAAACAATTATTAATTTGGATAAGAATTTATCTTTTTAAATTTTTAACTTAAATTACCAGGGACTAGTAATAAGCTGGTGGAGAGTGTGATGAACACAAAAAAATGCACATCTATTAAAAGAAAAATTAATCATTTTACATTTGTAGTTTCATTAATCTCCTTAATTTAGCACATTTGTTAAATAATAATTATATTTATGTTTATTGTGATTTTTATCTTTTATGTAAGTGAAATAATATTTTGGATGCATATCTAGAAAAATAGACTTGACATTTGGATTTTGGAGACCAAAAATTTGAAAAGGCGTTCTAACGGTATACAAATTCAGAAATTCCAACCCATCGCAATTTTCCTATTTTTGCCATAAATTTTTACTCCGATATTTGATTGAGGTGATTCTAGTTTCAGATGAAAGAACACTCAAAGATATAAAACTTTACTGTTGGCAAGATTATCTAATTCACAGGTTTTCAAGGCCGAAATTGATAAAAAAAAATTCCAAATTATATTATATATACCTATTAAAGTAAATAAAACAATAAGAAAAAAAACAAAAACAAAAAAAATTATAAAAGGCCAATCCACATTTTTGATAATTTGCATTGCAAATTGTCAAAACTACCATTTTTGACAATTTGCAATGCAAATTGTCAAGGAAAGATTCCTTAGTCTGATTTCCACAATTCTCTCAGAAAATTTGTGGAGTTTCAACTCTTGTGTTTTATATTTTTTTAAAGCTTTCTTGTAATTTCTTTTTCTTTCCGTAATAAAATTAGGTGTGTTTTTATTCAAATTATGAGTAGCTAATTTCGTTTTGTTGTGGTAAAAGGGTGAAGCTTTTAATATGAAAAAATAGATTAATCTCACTTATATTATAATATATAAATTATAATATAATGATTAATACATAATTTAAATCTGAATTAATTATTGACAAACTTTGTTACTGCCTATATGGCTGGTTTTATTTATTTGGCATAATTGAGTACCTAACTGGACTTGTTATAGACAAAAGTTATCACAACCTTTATGACTGGTTTTATTTGTTTTGGCATAATTAATTCATGAAATAAATTAATTGGGTAATAATGATAATTTATATATTATAAAAAGTAAGATTTCTAAATTTGAAATATTAAAAGTGGATCCCATAACCCCATAATTTTATTTTATTATTGAAGTTTAAATTAAAATTTACAATCACTTCAAACAATCCAACCTTTTTTATTTCTTCACTCAAATTATTATTTTATTTTACTAAATCTATTCCCTATGGATCAAATACGGTATTACCGAGTTATTTTATTACTTCGACACTCTTATACTTGTGAGTAAAGAACCAATTTTGAGCGTGTCAGTCTTGGGGTGTTACGTATTGTCGTCCCCCAAGCTACAAATCTGGAGTCGGGGTGTGGATCTATGCTACCCTCCATACTATGAATCTAGGATATATGGGGTATCTGTCATCCATAGTCCTTAACTGCATGTGCACACGATATCTGCATCTGTCAATTCAATATCTAAGTCAAGTTACATACTGATGTGAGTTTTTCCCCATGCCTCCAAAAACCATAAAATCATGTTTTAAAAGTCACAACTTTCTAAAACATTTCTCAAATCATTCTTACTTATAAAACAATTGGAAATAAATTTAGCTAACGCCCTATGTGCTGAAAAGTTTGTCTTGAATCAAATCAATTAAGTAAAATCAACTTTGAAAAAAAAGGTCCACTCACCAATCAACATGCATTACCCTTAGCCTTGAATGTTACTGGGTTACTTTTGTTCCTGGATGAAACTGGAAGGATTTCTGCGGAAAATGAATCTGTCATGTATTCGAGTATAATTAGTATATTTAAACTAAGAGACCATTCATAATCATGGATGTAGTGTGAAGTTGTATGTTGGTATAAAATCCTTAGGGTACCCTCTAATATGTTTTCATGGAACTGAAATGTCTAAATCGACCTTTGAGAATTGGTCTCGCATCGCGACGCTCACTGGGCAGAACTGAAATAGAGATCAAAATTTTGTTCGGTGTCGCGACAATAGACGTTGCGCATCGCGACGTCCACGAAAACAGAAATGAGGCAGAGGGAATGCTCTGTTGCGCATCGCGACGCTAAGTTGTGAGCGTCGCGATACTCACATGAGCAGAGCACAAAGGCTTTCTCATTGATACGTGTCACGATGTGATCAAGTTTGCGTCACGACGCTCGCCTGTTTCGAGGCCCCAACATCAATTTTTCCATATCTAGCTTACCCAATTTCACCTCCAATACCCTCTCACTACAACTATACACAAATAATTCTCTAAACTTCAATTTCAAAGCATGCTAAACCAACACTCCATCACCAACTTAACTATTTAATCTTCATCACCTCAACTTAGTTAATTGCTTAGAATTAATAAATTGGACCATTTCTTAATACAAAATCCATTTCCTAGTTGATCATCCACCTTAATGCAATCTCTAATATGTTAATAATATAATCATGACATCATATTATGAAAATACCATAACTTAATTCTTGGGTCAAATTTCTTTACCTCAACTTATTTGATTTTCTTCCTCCTCCAAGCCTTCTAAGCTTGTTATTTCTCTTTTTGGCTTGTTATAGGTTGCTTTGCATAAGCTCTCCTTTGGGTTTGAAAAGAAAATGGCACTCTCACTCTCTTTCTCCATTTATTTCTTCTTTTTCTTCTCTTCTCTCTTCTCTCGTCTACAATTTTCTTCTTTCCATTTTCTAGTGATGCATGAATAGTGGCTCTTATTTATACTAGGGATTGATTTGGCTAATTTGAATAATATTTGATTTGAAAGAAATCAGAATTTTGGAGAGAAATGTAGAATTCTCTAGATAGGTCTGTAGGTACTATTCATCCGAATTTTTGAGTTGTATTTTTGACATACTTCTGGTTCGAATTTGGAAACATGTTCAACGCAGAAGTTGTATGTCTTGATCTTTACTTTCCAACGATATAAAGTTCATAAAAATCACATATCGTATGAAACATTTATGGCTCAAATACCATGGGCTAATCAGATTTAATATTGGAATGAATTCCGTATCGGAACTGCGAGGAATTCGCTGAATATATAAAAGTCATTTCATGAATGTATATGTGTTCGTACATGATTTATATCATGTATCACGCGTCCCATAATTTAATAGTAATCGAGATCACCGAGTGTTATAAATTCTCCCCCTAAAATAGGATTCGTCCTCGAATCCCCGTCTAAGGTCTAACTTTCGGGTCCATCTTGGTTCTAGTATATTAATGTCTCTGCTACTCTTATTTTCCTTAACTTGCTTTCTGTTTTTCTATCCAACCCTCCTCTTGGTACATTTTATTCGACCTTTACATGGATACAAATTCTGAACTTGTCAACTTTGATCTTTGGAAATCCCTTATCGATCTTTTGTCTCTTGAGGTAACTAGGTCTATATAATGTATCCTATCCATATAAAGGTGTGAGCTCTTCAGGAAACTTATTTTAACATAAAATGATCATCATTTCCTTTTTCAATCCTTGCATTCTTTCACTAAAACATACTATCTAACAAAGTAAGCTTATCATTTATTTAAAACTGTTTATTCCTTGCTTTGTAATTCCCATAACACTTATCGTCTAGAAACCGTCTTATTATGACTTATGCTGATCTAATATCGTCATATATTTCCTTCATCCCGTTATTCTCCCTCCATTACCTCAAATGCCAATCAAGTTTAATAACCTTAGCTTCCTTATGTTTTATATTTATCTCTTGATTTAATGTAGACTCTTTAATGCTCTAAATAATAAGTAACGTTATATGTGCTCCGTCGAATGCCAAGGTTTCTTCTTATTTTATTTTTTGATTCCCGGTATATCTGAATCTTGAGATATACTAATACTCTCTATGGTTAGGCTTCCTCATATTCTTTAAATGCACCGAAAAAAATAACCCTACTAAATATTTCACTAGCCTCATATGCTCGATCTAATTCTGACATTATTCCTCTTAATTTATCTATATGACTCTCTCTTTCTCTTTACTGAGTTTCAACTACCATCAACTTCGAACTTCATGTCCTCGCATCTCTATTTACCTTTTGGGCTTAAGTTCTTATAATTTATGGTTACCCCATTTATATGCCTTAAATTTACCATCATAGTTTTTTCCCAATACCTGTTAACTCCAAGATATTAATTCTGGATATAATTTTGACGGTAACCTTTGAAACAAGGTACTTATATTAAGCCTACCTGTACGTACACTTGTGCTTAAACTGTGTTCTTCACTATTAACGTCAAAGCTAGCAACGTGATTCTGTTTAATGTTCCTACTTTTAGATCTATTGTTGGTTTAAATATGGCTAGTCGTTTTCCACAAAGATTTATCTTATTTCCTCATATGCACTCTAGGATCTCCCACTTTCAGTCACTCCATAAGCTTGCCC
Organism: Zanthoxylum bungeanum; assembly: GCA_019454045.1. Lineage (NCBI taxonomy): Eukaryota > Viridiplantae > Streptophyta > Magnoliopsida > Sapindales > Rutaceae > Zanthoxylum > Zanthoxylum bungeanum. The sequence continues at coordinate 38,317 of SKCR01051445.1, forward strand.
TGTCAAGTGTCTTTCTAATCTCAATATTACCATGTACTTAGTTCTTTGGCCATCTTCAAGCTATACCTCAATAACTCTGCTTCTAATCATCCTAAGTATCATTTATTGGGTATATTAATGTTGGGATTTTGGGCAAAATATCCGGGTTACGCAGCGGAATGTGGGAAAATCAAACTTTCCCATTTCTTTAATTTTTAATGGGTAATTAAAATAAACTTATTTATTTTAATCACTCAATACTCAAAAACAGAAACTTTAACCCAGAAATTATAATTTCAGTAAATTACCATAAGACCCCAAAACTTTCCATTTTAATCATTTTAGTCCTAAGTTATTCAAAACAAGCTTAGATGATTTCCAATCACAACCAAAATGATTTGCACATCAAATATACATAAAAAAAAAAAAATATGAAAAATTTCCAGATTTTTCAGTAATTACGGAAATGCCCCAAAACTTTACATTTTGATCATTTTAGTCCTAATTTGTCAAACACATAATTAGGTGATTCCCAATCACTACCAAATTGATTTATACATGTCATACATGTCAAAATACAAATTGAAATTCAAGAAAACAAGTTTTCCAAAATTGCGAGAGGTCCCTCAAGTTTCCAAGAATTGCACTTTAGTCCAAATTGGTTCAAAACCATTCAAGATAAAGTCCAATCAACACCAAAATTAATATCCATCATATATATATCATTAATTATCCATATATGAAAAGCCCCAAATTTGGAGAGGGTTATGAACCCTAATTTCTCAAAATTGTCCAATTGGCCAATTAACACCAAATTAATAAAATTCAACACTTTAATTCAATCCTTACTACACCAAACAAGTCTCACCACCATGAAATAACTCAAGAATAATTTTAGGTCATTTATGAGTGGCTATGTAACTCTAGAATGGCAACTTCAACATCAAATGGTTAAAAGAATACATATAAACTTATTTCATGCATTCTAATATTTATACATGCTTCTATCTTTCAAAACAAGTTCCCAACCATCAAAATACAAGCATAAAAGAGTAGAGAAAAAACTAAGCTACACATATTGAAGTCTAGAATCATAGAAACATTTTTCAGGAAGAAGAAAGTAAGAAAAACTTACAAAAATCCTTAGTTTTCCAAGCTTTCTTTTCTTTCTTTCTCTTTTCTCTCTAACTCCCTTTATATTTTTGATCTAGGGTTCTTAGATAATGAAACAAAAAGAAAAAGATGACTTATATATTTTCCTCATTGTGGCCGAAAATGAGGAAGAATAATAGCCAAACAATTTTCAATTTTTTTATTTCATTAATTAATGTTGGAAAAATGATTTAATTAAATTATAGTATTTATCCATTAAATACCACACTTGGATTAATTAAATCAAGCCAGTTATACCAATAAGAAATGGACATTCCAACCAATTAAAGAAAGCCATTTTTCTTACTTTAAAAAGGTAAGAAAAATATTTATTATTTATTTAATTTAATTATTTAACATTTAAATAATCAAATAATTAAATAAAAATATCTTAAATATATGTATTATATTTACATTAAATAATCAATAATATATATATATAATAATAATAAATATCAAATATCACAATTTGACATTTAATAAATGGCCGAAAGATCCCAAACACATGTATTATCGTTTAACCGTTAAACGACTTATAAATAATCAGTATTATTTATAAAAATTGCCATAGTGTTCTACGAGTATGTTTCATTAGTGAGACTCTCTTGATTCAGGCATATCTGTCACGAAATCTAATTTCGTGTCCATAATCTACCCACCCGTAAATTATGACGACCACAGATAAACTTGGTGAATCATACAGGTCGAGGTCATCGCATACGTATAATCCCTCCGTCACATGTATTCTTATTATCCCAGAGATATAAATAAAAACGTCAAATCTCTATAGGTATAATCCCGTCGACGATTCTATTAGCAATATCTTAATAATACTTAGAACTTACTTCTACAGTGTACCACGGTCCCATGGATTTAACAGATTGCTAATTGCATATTGAATACCTATGCTCTGTACACAGAACTGACGGATCATATCTTGATACGCACATGATATCCTGATGATCAGTCCACACCCAACAAACAGGTGGAGGTCTGATCTAAATAGATCGGTGACGTGACTGCCATCAAAGTATGGAGGATACCTCATACATCCACAGTGGTATCTCAAGTCGAAGGACCACTATGCTCACTCAACCCGAGAAGATTCCTATTGACATTGGTGTACCATCTATTAGGAAATCTTCAATGAGTCGTTCAGTGTTTATCCACTATAAACACATACACGTCTATACGAGTCTCCCCAGACTCATGGTTCATTGGGATAAACCATCGGACCAAGTCTCGATATACGACGTGTACTGGTCTCAGCGGATTTTACTAACCGACCCGTGTTAGTAAATCTTGACCAGGAACTTTATTTGATAATATACTTCTAGTAGTGACACGTCCCAATGTCAATTACAAACTACTTTGTAACTGCGCACTACATTATATATTATCGGGTCTTTGTCTAATATATACATATCACTAAATCATATTTAGTTTCAATCTAATCGTAATTAGATCGAATATGTATATAAAAGCAAGAAGTATTATCATAAATAAGTAATATTATGGAAAAAGGAATTGTTCATATTCATGAATCGGACATGAATACGATCCGGATTGGCACTTTGAGCACCAACCCTAACAATTAATGCCCAAGGGTCACTGCTATACATTTCATCATATACTGTGTTGATACCCTTCTTTCTTATTTCTTAACTGAAATGGTCTATATTTATTATTACTCACGTATTCCTGTCATTACTTGACTAACGCTCTTTTTTTTCGTTAACATTTCCTCTTTCAAATCCCTAGAATTATTTTCTTCTTCTCTTTTTGTTCTTATATTATGTCTAAAACTTCTATGATTTACGTCTCTATCTTCTTCTCTGAGAGGTATTTTCTTTCAAAGACTCTTCGCCACACTTCATTGGATGATTTAGTACACCACAATTTACTTGTTTCAAGGAATATCAATGAGGTGATCATCGAGGTTATTCAGTTTTACTGTCATCTAACGAGGGTTGGGATGGTTCTGAAGTCCTTTCTCAATCATGATGGCCTTACTAACTACGCATGTTGTAGTTGTACATGCTGCTTATTCAATATTCTAGTATTCCCTTATCAACACTTCTGGTATCTGGGCTTTCGCACTAAGATACTTCCACTACGAACTATTTGAATTCTCCATTATTAATGTTACCCATGATTCATTCTTGATTATTGATCACATTACCTCTTACTGAAAACTCCCTTAAGGTTCATACTCCCTTAAAATTCTGCACATCCTCTTGTTATTTTTTCTTATCTCAGTTTCTTGATCTTCTTATGTCATTACCTCTTCCGGAGCTCCATTATCTTCGATAAGTTAGGGTATGACCACTAATACTTTTGATTTGAGCGTTACTCTATTCTCTAATTTTTCTCGGTTAAGGTTGGGGAAATTTTATAAATCGTATGCCTTACCTTTGAGGGTTGTTATACATATTGGTTACTCTGAACCCTTACTCTTTCAAGCCTTTACTTCCTTGAAGGCTTTTAATTCTACGGTAGGACAAGTTATCACTTATTTTAGATCTTGCTAGACATACCGTGAATTCAATTCACTCTATCTCGTACAAAATATTACTATCTCATGATTTCTATATAGGTTCCGTTGAACTCCTAGGGTTTGGCTATTTAGCCATCTCATGATCTGTCCATTCCATCAAATACTCTTCTCTATTTGTTCAGCTTATTGTTGAGCTCTAAGTCGGGGTGACTAGATGTTTTCCATGTCTAGCTAGATGTTTGAATGCTTACTAGAGTCGGGCTACTAGGAGGAAGGATTACTATTCGTTCTATTGGAAGCTGCATCGACTATTCCATGTCTTAAGGTTCTTTAATCTTTATCAATTATCTCGAGGTCTTCATTTACTTACTGTCTTCAAGCTACATTATTTGTGTTACTATACTTACTAAACTTCCTTGTTACTAACCATATACTTATGTATTATTTTCATATCCTATCTTTTGGCTCTAAGATGTGTTGTCGAGGCTAGTGGTGGTTTGTCTCATGAGCTACTCTCTAGATCTCTGCTCTTGCTACAGACCACAACTATGGCACTTCATCCAACTGTTCATACTGGTTCTCTTGTTACTCTTGAGTGTATCCATCCACATATTGACATCGGTCTGATCTAAAAATCCTTACTTATGTGGCCAACTGCCATTTTTTTTATGTCAGATTCTCTCATTGGTCTCTTACTGGGTGAACTATCTCTCATTGTTCGCTACTTATATCTCAAAATGTATCACTATAGGCACTGAGTTTTCTTATGATTATTTATATCTATGTTGGGAAGAGCTAAGATAAACATCTTACATTTTGACGGACATCGATGCCTTTATTCTGGTATTATGTATCCTGGTGGAGTCTATTACTCATGTAGGATAGGTATGAGATAGGCTCTGTCATGACAACCTCCTTAACTGGAATCATTGAGTGGCGAGGATTTTGGTAGATTAGGCCTTATCTATATCAGTTTCTTTGGTTAAGGCAATTAATCATTTCTCTTTACGACCTTTACTTTACTTGCTTACTAGTCTGGGTTTGGGTATCTAGAACTTTGTATCCTTTGTGGCATCTTGTGTCTGTTGGTAACTTTCACGACTAATCCTGATTTCTTGCTTCTTTTATCTCTTTGTCTATTCTTCGTGATTTGGGGGAAACTTGCTATCTGTACGAGGTATTCGAAGGCTATTGGATCTGTTTGGAAGAATTTTCTGAAGAGAAAATGAATCTTACGAAAAGAAGAGAAAACTTACTTAGGTCTACCAGACATTTTACTCTCACTCAGGCTTATCCTTATTCTTTTTATTATTATAGGTTCTAATACTATCTTATCTATCTGATTCTGTATCTCTACCTCTTAATGCCTCTGGTTTCTTAAGCATCTGTATTTTATCCATAATTTTTCTTTTCAACTTTCTCTTTCTCTTTTACTCTCTTGAGTGGATATTCTTAGAACTTTATTATCTGCTCTTATAGCTTATCTCGATCTTTTGATAATATACCTGAATGACTACAAAATAATTCTTAACTTTGACAAAGAGTATTGTCACTTTCATAAGAAAGAATATTCGAATAGCTCGAGAATTCTTACTAACCTGTCTATAAGACTTAATGACGTACTTGAGGATCAGATACTGGAAGGTAGTGACTCGCATACTAGTATCTCGGGCATACTACGTATACAAGACCCCAGCACTCTACCCACTACAGTCACTGACTCCTTAGATCATGCTATGATACCATCTTTGTAACATCCCCCTTTTGAGTTGTATTTTTGACATACTTCTGGTTCGAATTTGGAAATATGTTCAACGCAGAAGTTGTATGTCTTGATCTTAGTTTTCCAACGATATAAAGTTCATAAAAATCAGAGATCTTATGAAAAACTATGGCCCAAATACCATGGGCTGACCGGATTTAATCTTGGAATGAATTTTGTATCGAAACTGCGAGGAATTTACCGAATATCCAAAAGTTGTTTCATGAATATATACGTGTTCGTACATGATTTATATCATGTATCACGCATCCCTTAATGTAACAGTAATCGAGATCACCAGGTGTTACACAAACATTCAACAAGAAATAAATTTATTTTAAGATAATAAACTCCACTAAAATATTTGTTGCATCATTAAAAACTTTTAAATTTTCTAAAAGTTTTCACAAATATCCCATTAACTAGGCAAAAGTGTTATATATTGAACACGTTGGGGAAAAAAATATATAATACATCTTTGTATTGAAAAACTTGAGTTAAAAGAAAATAAGTTGAATTCCAATGAGTTGAAATATCTCGTGAAAATTTTACCCATTTAACACTATTTAATTTGCAAAACTTGGCCAATTCTCTCATGACATTAAAAAATATGACCAAATACAATTAAGTGTAATCTTAATAGGATTAATGTGATGTTCTAAATAAGTCAGACCATCTTGAACATATAAATTAAGGATATGGCATGTGCAACAAACTTGAAAAAATTGACCCCCCCCAAATTTTGTTGGCATATTTCTTTTACATATATAATTGATGTAGTATTTAAAGATGCATTGTCAAAATTAATTTTTAAAATTTTACCTAATAAACTATATACATAAAAATTTACTTTAGTCATTCTACAAATATTTTGTGCAGTAAGTTGCTCATCAAAAACTCTAAATGTAATAAGTCATTTTCGCATGTTCTATTATGCATCATTCCAATGACAAATGACACCCATGTATGAGTGTGTTTTCCAATGGTCACTCTAAATATCAGAATAAATAGAAAGACGACATTTAATATCTTTAAATATTTCATTTAAAATAATTTTACCATCTTTGTATAATTTAAAAATTTATCGTTTTGTTGTATTTCTAGATATTTTACAGGCATCATGATTTAAAGCATTTCAAACATAATTAGTAAAAGTAATTTTTTCATTAAAACTTAAAGAAAGATGTCACATACAAGTAAATTTAGCAAATTCTTCTTTATTTTTAACATCAGAATATTTAAATAAATCCAAAGAACTCGTACTTCTATTAGATGAAGCGTACATGCCCGTTTAAATTTGTCTTGTATCAAGTCCAATTTCAGGGCATGATATCTATCCAAGTGCTTGTTCATATTGCCATAGCCGCTAGTAAATTTGTAAGATACACCACAATAGTTGTATATTGCTCTTGAACCTTCATTTTCAGTCTCGACTAAATGAAAATGAATTTTGAAAATATCGCAAGATCGAGACTTAATTTCTCTTATTCGTGTATCGATATTTTGACCGCTCTCTCAGGTTGAGACATAGTACATGGCGTTCTCGGATGAGCTTGCCGTTTTTTTGTTAATATTGAAAAATTACAAAATTAAATCAATTGGAGAAATTGAAGATGAGAGAATTGAGAATGAGGGAATTAGAGAAATTGAGAGTATTGAGAATTGGGGTGTTGAAAAATGAAGTATGACCCATATTTATACATTTTTGAATTATTTTTGTGATACCTAAATTGCCCCTAAAAATAGATGTTTTATTAATGTTATTAAGAGTAATTTAGTAGTTTTATTTAACAAAAAATAATAAAAAAGTAGCAGGGAGCCGTTCAGTAGTCGTTGGGCAAAAACGGCTCTAACCGGAACCGTAAGGTTCCAGTTCGAACTATTGGAACCGTCCGGTTCTTTTCGATTCGGTTAGGATAGAACCCTAACCGAACCGAAAAAATTCAGTTCGGATTTAGATTCCAGAACCGGAACCGGCCGGTTCCTACCGGTTCGATTTCAGTTCGGTTTCAGTTCCGAACTGGAACCGTTGTCGGGTCCACATTTGCCTATAATATTTTTGTAATATCATATTATTCCCATCAGCTCAAAAAATTAAAATGCTTTTATAATTTCATCATTAAATACTACTATATTAATTTGATAAATGATAATTTTACCATCCCTATTTATAGGTATCATATTTCCTACTCTATTATGATTTGCCACGTTTCTTCCCTTCTTAAAATTCAATGTAATTCAATCATAATAAAATCACCACATAAGATATAAATACACAACCATATCAGTTCGAATATAATACTTAGAAAAAATCTAAGACTTAAGCCTAATAAGGATAAAACCTGATAATATAAAGCTCTATGTATCATATGATCTCATAACTAGTCAAAAAATCGGATTCACATCTAATTCTAATAAGGCCTTAAAGGAATTACAGATATCAGATTCACGAAACTCTGGATACCTTTACTCGGAATAATCAATGAGGGAACCAAGGAGCCTGAGATTGTTCCAGGTAAGTAGATTAAGAAACAAGTTCAATAAAAAATATTTATATGGCAAATGCTACTTCGCTCAAATTGGTGAAATAGGCCATTGGAATTATGGCTCAATATAAGTCTAAATCCACACTACCAAGAAGATATCTATAAATAAAGACACTAACATATTGAAAAGGGCATTGTTTTTAAAAACCGAACTGGTTATTAAATAGTAATCTAAAAGTTTAATAGGTTAGAGGTTTGACTAGTTGAACTAACTGATGTCATTAATAATTTTAATTAAATAAAAAAATTATTTAATTTTTTGGTTAAAAAACTTTTTAGGGTAAAAAAAGGGTCAAATAGGCTTATCGGATCACCAATTTTGGTCAGTTTTTACCCTCCAATTATGAAAGTTCAATGGCCAGACTCATAACTGATATTTGGTTCGACCGGTTCACCTAACATGTCCGGTCCAATTTTCAAAACACTGAAAAAGGTGTTTGGCTATTCTCATTTACTATTCACTAAGAATAAAAACCTTATTCTTCTCTAAATTCTTTGTAATTTCTTTCCTCTTAGGTTTTGACAAACACAATCTAATTTGAGGGTCGATGAAGTTCATTTGAAGGTACCAATCATTCGTCCAAGGAAGAATTCGATTGGAACTCCATATTTCAAACGCCACAAAGGTCACAAGAACTCTGATTGTTTAAAAGACCACAAAGATCAACAATGTCTTTAATAAGTTGCTTGAAATGTCAAGCCTTTGATAAATTTGTAGTTCTTTCAGGAACTACTAGAGAAAACACTCTTAATTCACACAATAATATGTATTTTTCATATATCATAAGCTTAATAAAAACAATGAATTTATGCATCTTTTATAATAAGGAGGCTAATCATTAACCTATCCAAATAAGGTATTCTAAACTAAACTTTTTTTTTTTGGGAAACGTTGAAAACCCCGCAGTCAAACCATCATACCCAGACTTAAGTGGAGCAGGTAAAAACCCCCTTGAATGTTCCAGGTTTTTACAAGAAATACGCCTCTGAATTCGAACCCAAGACTTGGAAGTCAGATCCGGAGCCCTACATTACCAAGTCACGTCCATTGAGGACATCATAAACTAAACTTAATAAGACTAACATGATAATATCCTAATTCAACTAAATAAACTAATCCTAATGGTAAAATAATAAAGAAATTCATGTACATGAGTTTTAAAATAACATTAAAGTTCAACCCATGACAACATAAATTAAAATCACCAAAAACCCTAAAACTGAAATACATTACATTTTTGACAATAAAGGAATTTGAATCTGTTTTTGAAGTGAACAACAACGTTGTAGAACTTTGAGTACTCTTTCCAACACAACTTAAATCACCAAAATCGAACATCATATGAGAATGTTATGGTCAAAATATTAAGACTATATAAATTCAGGCACAATTGCTAATGCAAATAAAAATCTAGGTTCATTAGGCTAGGCTCATCTTCAATACCTTTAATTAAGTGCATGAATATTTGTTCCATTTGGACCTAAGTTTAGTATTTGAAAGAAGCCCAAATTGGATCGTATTTACAGTATTAGGGTGTAAGTTGTAGATACAAGCAGTAGAGGAAGCTGGTAATCTCCCATTATTTATTAATATATTTCCATGCTTATTATATGCATCTAAAGACACAAACCCTATATATCTATATTTTTTAATTACTTGTTTGAATAATCTTATTGTACATAAAAAGTAGATATAAGTCAAAGGAATTATTGATGAACATGAAAGAGAACAAAAGTGAGCGTTGGAGTTCAACACATGTCTACTTGAAATATGACAGAATGAGCTTACGCCCAAGCAGGATGGAGCCCACGAGAGAGTCAAGACCTTGAAGCACGAGGAGATCGAACTCGAAATTTACATTCTCTCCAAATCAATAAAGATATTAGGTTATCGGTTAAAGTTTAAATGTAATTCCACATCTAATAGAACACTTTACCGTGAAAATGAAGAATGACTGATATTGAACAAAAATCATTCTCATTGTATTCTTGACTAACACTCGATATTTTTCCCAAGAACGTTGACCAAAGTGCTGAACCACGTGTCGATTTATCTTTTCAAAAATAAATTTATTACTGATTGAATTTTTACATCAATATTCAGCCTCGTCTATTGGGAATATAAATTGATCATCACCGAAGAAAATCGAATTTCTGAAACCATGAGTTAAGGAAGCTAGCGTAGACACGATGCCAATCTACCTCACGTTCAAGCCCCCCCAAAAAAAAAAAACAGCAATCTCGGATTATTTTCACATGTTACGCAAGCACACGTATCTCTAAAATAATATAAAAGTTATCGATCCTACATAATAGCATAATGGATTATTATGTGGGCTTAGGTCCATCGTTGGGTGATACTAGGGTTTAAGTGTACTGCCTACCCATGATTTGTTAGGTGTGCTATATCACGGGTCCCACAATATATTTTTTAAAAAAGTAATGAAATTTTCATTACAAATGCCTAAGCTTATTCGACACTAAATATAATTATTGATAATTATATATATTTGAATAATATTTTATTTTTATTAATTTAAATAGATTTTTGTGTCGTCATATTTCAACGCCAGAACTTTTAGCGTCGACTTTTTTCTCTTTTAGCGTCTACTTTTGGCGACGTTAAAAAACCATTTCCTTGTAGAGTGAACCTACATATATTAATTATTTTTTATTTTTATAATTTAATTTTAACTAATATAATATTATAATTTTTGAATAGGTTTTGTCACCAAATCTAAAAGAGTATATTTTGGCAGAATTGTTGAATAAATATGTCAATCTTGCTTCTCTAGATTATAAATTTAGTATGTACATATATAATATTTCAACTTAGATTTAATGTTTCTTAATTCTACAAAATAATTAGATTTGTATCTATTCCAAACTTTCATCAATGTAAACTTTAAGAATAAAAGGGTAGTCTCTTTATTATGAACTTTATTGTGTATATATATTAATAGCACACCACACACACAAAAAGAATTGGGGGAGCTAAAATTAAAATGTTTGTGCCTAATAAAACCTGGGTCAGATTAGGCAGTGGATCGGTTACAGTATCTTCCACCATATAGCACATGACACATATGCTTATGAAATGTGGAGGAAATTGGAAGACATGTTCCTGGCCAAAACAGCTCGAAATAAGGCCTTAGTCATGAGGCGTTTGGTGAACCTGAAGCTACGTAGTGGAACTTCCGTTGTAAAACATACAAACGAGTTCCAAAGCCTGGTGAACCAGTTGTCTACAGTAGACATGCAACTGGCAGACGAAGTTCAAGCCCTCTTGCTACTCAGTTCTCTTCCTGATAGCTGGGAGACTCTGGTGGTTACTCTCAGCAACTCAGCTCCAGGAGGTAAACTTATCATGCCTTTGGTAAAGGATGCCATGTCGAATGAGGAGTCCAGGAGAAAAGATGTTGGCTCAGATCAGACAGAAGCCTTCATCACAGAGACTCGAGGAAGACATCAAGGAAGAGACGGAGAGAGAGGCAGAAGCACAACCAAGGGTAGATCCTCAGATGGAAGGAAGTCTACCTATAAGTGCTATCATTGTGGCATTGTAGGCCACCTAAAGAAGAATTGTCGAAAACTGCAACGAGAGCAGAGAGAAGGCAATTACCAGTCGAAAAATGACGAAGGAGAGACACTGGTCGTTGTCCAAGCAGATGTAGCAATATGCTCCATGCAGGAAGAGACATGCCTTCACAGCGCAACCCAAGATGTTGAGTAGGTGGTAGATTCTGCAGCATCCTACCACGTCACTCCTCACAGAGATTTCTTCACAACCTACAAAGCGGGAGACTTTGGATCAGTGAAGATGGGAAATATCAGTTCCTCTGGGATAGTAGGAATGAGTGATATTCAGTTGCGAACAAATGTCGGGTGTACATTGACCTTGAAGGATGTCCTGCATGTTCCAGAACTTCGGCTGAATGTACTCTCGGGGATAGCTCTTGACAAACAGGGCTATGACAATCACTTCAGAAATGACACATGGAGAATGACGAAAAATGTCATGGTTGTTGCCCGATGACATACTTGCGGAGCATTATACAAGACTCATATGAAGATTTGTGCAGACAGCCTCAATGTAGCTGAAAAAGAGGCTTCTCAAAATCTGTGGAACCAGAGACTCAGACATATGAGTGAGAGAGAGCTGTCTACCCTGAACAAGAAGGAGCTTACCAAGGATGCTGCACGAGGTCCTTGCAACCACTATCTGATTGGTTAGCAACGCAGAGTCTCATTTGATTTCTCTCCAGAGAGAAGATCAGAGTTGCTCAGTCTGGTGCACTCTGATGTTTGTGGTCCCTTGGAGGTTGATTCATTGGGCGGTAATAAGTATTTTCTGACTTTCATCGATGATGCTTCTCGGAAAATCTGGGTGTATTTCCTCAAGACGAAGGATCAGGTCCTAGATCAGTTCAAGCTGTTCCACGCCATGGTAGAGCATGAAACATGTAAGAAGCTGAAGTGCCTTCGCACAGACGATGAAGGTAAGTACAATTCCAGAGAGTTCGAAGCCTACTGCAGGAGACATGGGATTCGACATGATAGAACTGTTACACACACACCACAACATAATGGTGTCGCTGCGAGAATGAACTGCACCATTATGGAGAAAGTCAGAGGAATGATCAGTATGGCTAAGTTGCCAAAGCCATTCTGGGGAGAAGCTGTTCGTGCTGTCTGTTACCTGATCAACAGATCACCATCTTTACCGTTGAACATGGAGATTTCGGAGAAAGTGTGGTCTGGTAAGAATCCCTCTTACACTCACCCTAGAGTATTCAGTTGTTTAGCTGTTGTATATGTACCCAATGAGCTCAGGGAGAAGCTCGATGCAAGGAAAACTCCATGTATATTCCTAGGCCATGGAGATGAAAAATTTGGATACAGACTATGGGATCCGAAGGTGAAGATGGTCATCAGAAGCCATGAAGTAGATTTTCTTGAAGACCGAACAATTGAAGACATTGAAATGCCCAGGATGTCTTCCAATTCCAGTGCCAACAAAAATCCAGACCCAGCACCAGCGCAATTGGCCACATATAGGGTGCACGAGGAAATTTCAGAAGCAGAACCAGAGGAGGCAAATGAGGATGTTGAGCAGGGGGAGACACAGCCTGTTCCATCAGAGATTACAGAAGAAAATGTTGAGCAGGGGAAGCCGCAACCCACTCCACTAGAAGCTACATGATCATTCACAGAGATGGATGATGACAGACCTCCTGAATCCAGTGGACCTCAGACAAAAAGATCTGAGCGAGGCAGGATTCCATCAACCAGATATCCGGGATCCGAATATATTCTGCTTACTGATGAGGGGGAGCCAGAGAGTTTTCCACAAGGCAAGAAGGCACTGAGGAATAAATGGGTGAAGAAACAAGGCAGCATAATTGTGCAGAGACACAACATAAGATTACTGTGCAGAGACACAGTGGATTGTACTATGCAGAGACATAGAAGAAGAATACTGTACAGAGATGCAGTGAAGTGAGCTGTACAGAGACACAGCCGACATGTCAACAAATGAGCAGTGATCAGGACAAGCTAGAGTAGTGCAGAGACATAGCCAAGATAGCTGTCAGGTGAAGATCGTTTCAGATGCAGCTGGATGGGGATAATTGTTAGTTCCAGCTGCATGGAAGCTTCCCATGCATGAGTCCAGCAAGATCCAACTGCCATAGGAAGCTGACATGCTGCCATCCTCCATTTTCTGCATCAAGCCAAACCACTTTAGGTGGTGATTGAAGAAATTGTTGAGCTTGCCATAAAACTAGGAGTGATTGAAGGAAATCACTGTAGGTTTGTTGACATTTTTGAGCTGGGTGAGTATTATAAATTCAGAGCTTTGCCGTGAGTTCAAAGCACCCCAAATGTGAGTAAGCTCCATGGATAGAGAGCTTAGAGAGTGTTAGTGAGGTTTTTGTGTATAGTTTTTTTTTGTAAACTTGTAAATTTATTCTTTGTAGTAATAGATCAATTCGATTTTTTCCTCAAAAACACTCTAAAATGATCAGAGAATCACAACACATTACTTAAAGAGTACTCTACCATTTAAGTTGAAAGTGTGAGTAATCATGAGTAGAGAACTAATTTGAGAAGTTTAGACTAAAACTAAATCGTCAAATGTTAATTTAATAAAAATGCTCAAATTAAAAAAAAAATAAAGGGACAAAAAAACTAAAGTGCAATTATAATATTTTAATAAGATAATAAAATAAAATATTTTTATTTAAAAATTTAAATAAAATTAAAATTATAATATTTTTATAAGGTATGTGGGACACATAACTTATAAGCCATAAAAATGATGTGGTAGCCAAGGAAGAGTATTTAAGAGGCCCCAACCCCAAAGCCCAAAGGTTACAGTTATAAATATGCCTCAACGGTCAGGTCACTGAATCTGGAGAAGCTAGTCCGATCTGCACATTGTTCAAAACTGCTATCCATGTAAAATTTGAAAATAGAAAAGATTATTGTAAACTTTGTTTATTGTATAATAAAATATACATAACACACCACACACATCCGGAACAGCTCCACATGGCAGCAAGTCCTGAGATTACTTGTTTATATTTCCGCTCATAAAAAACACACACGAGTATTGTGGAGCTAACATGAAAATGTTTGTGCCTCACAATCTCTTATTTGTGACTAAAAGATACCCCATCAAGTATCCTTGTAGCAGGACACTCATTTTATTTTCTTAAAACACACACTTAACGAAGAGAAACAAGAAACTGAGAGAGAGTTTAGGCATCCTCCAGTGTAAAGATGGCCTCAAATACAGCTCTATAGCCACTACCAGATGAAACGGAGGACATGCATTCATTCCAAGTGTCTCTATTCACCAGCTCAGAATTTCCCAGCTTCTGCTGAACTAGATCCCAAACGCCACCCTGTTGAAAGTGGCCCGTATTACGGATCTCAGTATATGCCTGCAGAGACACAATGGAGATTTATTTTCAGCACTGCTGATGATATAAGAAGACTACACATTCCATTCCTTAAATAGTACTCTACCATGTTAGGTTGAAAGTGTGAATTATCATCATGATTAGAGAATCAATTTGAGAAGCTTAGACTAAAAACTAACACGTCAAATGTTGAAAAATACTTTACAAATATTCCTAATAAAAAAAAAAAAGGTAAAGATAGTACACATTACCTTGTTGTCATAATCCCTGTCATAGGGGTTACACCACGAGATCATCCAGTCACATTCAATTCCAGACTCGTTCTTGCCGCGATACACAACAGCGCCGTGAGACCCATACTGCGACCCACCGGATTTGACATGGACGAAACCAGCCCACTGCCCGTTTGCAATGGAAACAGGGAAAGGGGATTCGGCAAGATGGCCATACCAATCATGGTTGGTGACAAATGTTAAAGTGTCCCCAGTAGCATTATACACCACGCAGAGTGTGGTGATATCAAATCCTGAATTTTTCCCAACGTTCTCCACAAATTGGCGAACATTAGCGTCATTACCCCGTGCGTTTTTCATGTTGAGCGCCACAGTCGCCCGGTCTTTTCTTGTTATCACCTTGTTGTCCGCATACTCGGGCATTCCCGCCAAGGTCGAGTTAGTAATTGGGTTGCCAAACACGTTCATTGCCATTTTTTTAGTCTCTTTCAAGTGTTTTAAGTTTCTTCATTGTGATTCGATTACACACATATATATATACACACACACAACAAGGTTGCTTGTCATTCAAATTATGAAGATATCATTCATACTAAAGATTAAAGAAAAGAATCGTTACTAAAAATAAATTCCTAACTTCACATTTAAAGTAAAGAATAAGTTGACGTTTTTGGTAAGAAAGGAGATATGGATGATTTATACAAAGTGGCTTAACACTATTGTTTTCACGAGTTATGCTCTTTCTTTGTTTAAAGAAAGACATTTGTGCCATCTTTTTGTTTTGTTGATAAAAGAAATAAATCCTTTAATAATTGTGTTTCTCTTTTATAATATATTTGTCCCATATGTTTCTCTCCTTAGATGGCCCATCTAAGGTACCAGGTGTTAATACCATAATTTTGATGATGTCAATGATGCAAAGAGACTTCTGGTCGAGAAGCTCAGAGAGACATGAAGACTTTGGTTAGCAACTTGGTTTCAATGGAGTCAAAACGTCTAAATAATAGCGAATTAAGTTCGAAGAGGCCAAAGAAGCAAAAAGATGATGATGAAGCCAAAATTTTATTGAAGAGCCAAAATAAACTACAAGATGATCAAGAGAGCAAAGATGATAAAGAGCTAAAAAGAGGATGAAAAAGCCAAAGTAAGAGCCAAGCAAGATGAATATCAAAGATAATGATTAAGAGTTAAAATTGATTGTAAGTGAGTTTATTAAAATGTTTTAAAGCTCTTAAGAAGCATACATTTTGTATGATTTGTATTTAAACTGGCTTAGAATGCTTAAAAAGTCATTTTCACTTTATTTGTACAAAATGAATTTCAATGCACAAGTGCATCAAAAAATGATTTTGAAAAATTAGTACACGGTTAAATTAAATTTCAAATAATATATCGTTAGATAGATATGTGTCTTTAGTTTGTTACGGTTTAAACGGAACACAATTTCGATATATAGAACTTTTTCTAGAGCCATATTACTGCAACATGGTCATATGTGCATTTTTTGCAAAGTTGTCACATTAGAAAAAATTCATAAAGTTCATCTTAAGGTTTTTGAGGCTGAATGTTTTACAAATCATTACCATTTTTTCAGGATTTTCCCAAGTTGCGGCTAGGGTGGCTAGTGCATCCGCCATTTGGTTATTTTCTCGTGGCAAGTGCTGGAACTTACAGTCTGTGATAGCCTGTGCCAACTTCCTGAGATGGAGTAGGTAGGGTTTCAACCGGTCTTCCTTCAATTCCCATTCCCCTCGTATCTGTCAAACTACCAACATCGAGTCTCCATAAACGTCCACGTCTCTAGCTCTTAGGGCTATTAGTGTTTTCAGTCAAAAAATACATGCTTCATATTCGGCCATGTTGTTGGTTACTTCTTACGTCAACCTTTTGGCCATAGGTATGGTTTCTCCTTTGGGGGTTACTATCACAATTCCTATTCCACCTCCTTTGTAATTCACTGCTCCGTCGAAATGCATTTTCCACCCCTGGACCGTTATGGCTAGGGTGGCTAGTGCATCCGCCATTTGGTTATTTTCTCGTGGCAAGTGCTGGAACTTACAGTCTGAGATAGCCTGTGCCAACTTCCTGAGATGGAGTAGGTAGGGTTTCAACCGGTCTTCCTTCAATTCCCATTCCCCTCGTATCAGTCGAACTACCAACATCGAGTCTCCATAAACGTCCACGTCTCTAGCTCTTAGGGCTATTAGTGTTTTCAGTCAAAAAATGCATGCTTCATATTCGGCCATGTTGTTGGTTACTTCTTACGTCAACCTTTTGGCCATAGGTATGGTTTCTCCTTTGGGGGTTACTATCACAATTCCTATTCCAGCTCCTTTGTAATTCACTGCTTCGTCGAAATGCATTTTCCACCCCTGGACTGTTATGGCTTGAACCTCCTCGTCTGGGAATTCGAACTTATACTGATCTCTTTTTATGAGTTGTAATGCCAAGAATTCCGCTACGACTCTCCCTTTGACTACCTTAGAGGTGAGGTATTCTATATCAAACTCCGTCAGAAGCACCAACCATCTGTCCAACTTCCCTACCAGTGAAGGTGCTGACTGCAAAAACTTTAGGGGATTCTCCTTTGCTACCACTTGTATCTTATAGGATTGAAAGTAATGACGCAACTTTCAGGAAGCCCATATTATCGCCAAACAGATCTTTTCCACTTCTTGATAGCGGGCTTCATACGGAAACATCTTCTTACTGAGGTAATAGACTACATGTTCCACCCCTGTCTCGTCTGCCTGTACCATCATCACCCCAGCGCTTCGGGTTCTATGACCAAATACAACACCAAGGGTTTGCCCGGCCTTGGGGGTTTCAAGACGTACTTTTGGTTTTGATGTTTTGTTGCAACCTCCCTTGTAATACATAGGCCCTGAAAATGCTTTTATAATTTTATCATTAAATACTACTATATTAATTTGATAGATGATAATTTTACCATCCCTATTTATAGGTATCATATTTCATACTCTATTATGATTTGCCACGTTTCTTCCCTTCTTAAAACTCAATGTAACATAACTTTTTTTTTTTGAAAATATAAAATTCAATCATAATAAAAACACCACATAAGATGTAAATATACAGCCATATGAGCTCGAATATAATACTTAGAAAAAACCTAAGACTCAAGCCTAGTAAGGATAAAACCTGATAACATAAAATTCTATACATCATGTGATCTCATAATTAGTCAAAAAATCGAATTTACATATAATTTTAATAAGTCCTTAAAGGAATTACATATATCAGATTCACATAACTCTAGGATACCTTTACTCGGAATAATCAATGAGGGAACCAAGGAGCCTGAGATTGTTCCAGGTAAGTAGATTAAGAAACAAGTTCAATAAAAAATAATTATATGGAAAATGCTACTGCATGAGCTCAAATTGGTGATATAGGCCATTGGAATTATGGTTCAATATAAGTCTAAATGCACACTACCAAGAAGATATCTATAAATAAAGACACTAAGATATTGAAAAGGGCATTGTTTTTAAGAACTGAACTGCTGATTAAATAGTAATCTAAAAGGTTTAATAGTTATTAGTTTGACTAGCCATCTGATATCATAAATAATTTTAATTAAATAAAAAATTATTTATTTTTTTGGTTGAAAAAAATTTTTAGGATAAAAAAAAGGTCAGATAGGCTTATCGGATCACCAGTTTTGGCCGGTTTTTACCCTCCAATTATGAAAGTTATTTTTTGTTCGACTGGTTCACCTAACATGTCCCGTCTAATTTTCAAAACACTGAAAAAGGTGTTTGGCTATTCTCATTTACTATTCACTAAGAATAAAAACCTTATTCTTCTCTAAATTCTTTTTAATTTCTTTCATCTTAGGCTTTGACAAACACAATCTAATTTATGGTCGATGAAGTTCATTTGAAGGTCCCAACCATTCGTCCAAGGAAGAATTCGACTGGAACTCCATACTTCAAACGCCACAAAGGTCAAAAGAACTCCGATTGTTTTAAAAATCACAAAGATCAACAATATCTTTAATAAGTTGCTTGAAACGCCATAAAAATCAACAACGCCTTTGATAAATTTATAGTTCTTTCAAGAATTATTAGAGAAAAAACTCTTAATTCACACACTAATATGTAATTTTTGTTGACGACTTGGTCGCATAATCGATTGTAATTGGTTTTGATGATGCAACGCGAGAAAGAAGACTTCGACGTGCAAACACGAAGCAATACAAAAAGTGTCGAATTAGAAAAATTCCATCAAATTCATCTTAATGTTTTTGGAGTTGAAGTTTTTACAGAAGCTAGATATATGTGTCTAGTTTATATAGAAATTTACAGATCGTGATTTGGAATTTTCTAGAGAAAGTTATGGCAAAATACCGAGTGTCGTCAGTCTTGACTGGTCCAGAAAACAGGCATACCGGTCCAGAAACCGGCATACCGGTCCAAGGAACCGGCATACCGGTTCCAGAGGTCTCAAGAATAATTTTT
The DNA here is from genome assembly GCA_019454045.1 of Zanthoxylum bungeanum. Taxonomy (NCBI): domain Eukaryota; kingdom Viridiplantae; phylum Streptophyta; class Magnoliopsida; order Sapindales; family Rutaceae; genus Zanthoxylum; species Zanthoxylum bungeanum. The sequence continues at coordinate 57,896 of SKCR01051445.1, forward strand.
TGAGTTTTTTAATCATCAAATACCATACCGATATCCATACCGGTGTCCATACCGGTCTAGCCTTTCATATTACATAGCTATTGGAACGGGCACGGACCATACCGGTCTAACGGCTAGTTTCTCCCAAACGGTAATATATCCGTTGGAGACCGGCATACCGGTCCCCATACCGGTGTCCAGACCGGTCTAGGTGTAAGTTGTGATTTGCTTTGCATTCTGTTATAAATAGAACCCCAACTCATTTGCTTTTGTTAGAAAAATCATAATACATCTTCATACATTCTCTAAGGCAAAAATAAGAGTGTTTCATAAACCTTCATATTCATAAACACTCATACATACAAGCTCACACACACTACACCTTCATATACATTTGTAGTGAGCTTAGATCATTTAGGTTTGCAACTCACACAATCTTCTTCATATTTGTGAGTGCCCAAGTGTGTTTTAAAACTTCTTTATACAAAACACTTGCGGTTTGTGAAATCCCATTGTTTGGGTAGTTGTAAAGGTTTGTGAGTGAGCCTACGAACAAAACTCAAAATTGTAAAAGGTTTGGAGTGCACATTTGCGGAAAACTCTTGGTTGCGGGTGAACCACAGAAACTCGATTTTAGTGGAGATCTTCAAGCGAGGCTTGGAGGAGTGGACGTAGGCACGTTTGGCCGAACCACTATAAATCTCGGTGTTGTATTCTCTTTCCTTATACTTTTGTTTATAGCAAGTTTATTTATGCTTATATATATTGAATAGAAAACTTGCATATAGGCTATTAATTGGAATAGAGAAAATTGCCTTAAGTCTCCATTTGGTAATAAGAGCTAAAAATCGGTAAAGATTTATTAATTCCACATTTATAGCAATAACCCAATTCACCCCCTCTTGGGTATAGAGATTGCTTGTCGCTATTGCTTGTAGGTCACTTTCAATTTTCATATATCATAAGCTTAATAAAAACAATGAATTTATGCCTCTTTTATAATAAGGAGGCTAATCATTAACCTATCCAAATAAGGTATCCTAAACTAAATTTTTTTTTTTGGGAAAACATTGGAAATTCCGCAACCAAATCATCCCACCCAGACTTAAGTGGAGCAGGTAAAAACCCTCATGATTGTCTCAGGTTCTTACAAGAAATACACCCTCTGGATTCGAACTCAAGACCTAAAAATCTGATCCGGAGCCCTACACCACCAAATCACGCCCCTTGAGAATGTCCTAAACTAAACTTAATAAGACTAACATAATAATATCCTAATTCAACTAAATAAACTAATCCTAATGGTAAAATAATAAAGAAATTCATGTACATGAGCTTTAAAATAAAATTAAACTTTAACCCATGACACTTAAACATAAATTAAAATAACCAAAAACCCTAATACTGAAATACATTACATTTTTGACAATAAAGGAGTTTGAATATGTTTTTGAAGTGAACGACAACGTTGTAGAACTTTGAGTACTCTTTCCAACACAACTTGAATCACCAAAATCGAACATCATATGAGAATGTTATGGTCAAAATACTTAGACTACATAAATTCAGCCACAATTGCTAATGCAAATAAAAATCTAGGTTCATTAGGCTAGGCTCATCTTCAATACCTTTAATTAAGTGCATGAATATTTGTTCCATTTAGACCTAAGTTTAATATGTGAAAGAAGCCCAACTTAACCACATTGGATCGTATTTACAGTATTAGGGTGTAAGTAGTAGATACAAGCAGTAGAGGAAGCTGGTAATCTCCCATTATTTATTAATATATTTCCATGCTTAATTATTATGCATCTAAAGACTCAAACCCTATATATCTCTATTTTTTAATTACTTGTTTGAATAATCTTATTGTACATAAAAAGTAGATATAAGTCATCAAAGGAATTATAGATGAACATGGATGAGAACAAAAGTGAGCGTTGGAGTTCAACATTTTTCTACTTGAAATATGACAGAATGAGCTTACGCCCAAGCATGATGGAGCCCACGAGAGAGTCAAGACCTTGAAGCACGACGAGATCGAACTCGAAATTTGCATTCTCTCCAAATCAATAAAGATATTAGGTTATCGGTTAAAGTTTAAATGTAATTCCAAGAGCACTTTACCGAGAAAATGAAGAATGACTGATATTGAACAAAAATCATTCTCTTTGTAATATTGACTAACACTCGATATTTTTCCCAAGAACGTAGACCAAAGTGCTGAACCACGTGTCGATTTATCTTTTCAAAAGTCATTCTCATTCAAATTATGAAGATATCATTCATACTAAAGATTAAAGAAAAGAATCGTTACTAAAAATAAATTCCTAACTTCAAATTTAAAGTAAAGAATAAGTTGACGTTTTTGGTAAGAAAGGAAATATTGATGATTTATACAAAGTGGCTTAACACTATTGTTTTCACGAGTTATGCTCTTTCTTTGTTTAAAGAAAGACATTTGTGCCATCTTTTTGTTTTGTTGATAAAAGAAATAAATCCTTTAATAATTGTGTTTCTCTTTTATAATATATTTGTCCCATATGTTTCTCTCCTTAGATGGGCCCATCTAAGGTACCCAGGTGTTAGTACCATAATTTTGATGATGTCAATGATGCAAAGAGACTTCTGGTCGAGAAGCTCAGAGAGACATGAAGACTTTGGTTAGCAACTTGGTTTCAATGGAGTCTAAACGTCTAAATAATAGCGAATTAAGTTCGAAGAGGCCAAATAAGTAAAAAGATGATGATGAAGCCAAAAGTTTATTGAAGAACCAAAATAAGCTATAAGATGATCAAGAGAGTAAAGATGATAAAAAGCTAAAAAGAGGATGAAAATGCCAAAGTAAGAGCCAAGCAAGAGGAATATCAAAGATAATGATTAAAAGTTAAAATTGATTGTAAGTGAGTTTATTAAAATGTTTTAAAGCTCTTAAGAATCATACATTTTGTATGATTTGTATTTAAACTGGCTTAGAATGCTTAAAAAGTCATTTTCACTTTATTTGTACCAAAATGAATTTCAATACACAAGTGCATCAAAAAATGGTTTTGAAAAATTAGTACAAGGTTGTATTAAATTTTAAATAATATATCTTTAGATAGATATATGTCTTTAGTTTGTTACGGTTCAAACGGAACACAATTCCGATATATAGAACTTTTTCTAAAGCCACATTACTGCAACATGGTCATATATGCATTTTTTGCAAAGTTGTCACATTAGAAAAAATTCATAAAGTTCATCTTAAGGTTTTTGAGGCTGAATGTTTTACAGATGTTTGCTTTATGTGTATAGTTTATGTAGAAATTTAAGGACTTTGATTTGGAATTTTCTAGAGCAAATTATGACCAAACTACTGAGTGCTGTAAGATTGACTAGTCATCAGAAACACACTGAGACATGCATATCAGTCTTTGAGAAAGGCATACCTGTATGAGACAGGCATACCAGTCACTATACTGGTCAGATATGAATTTTTCATACATTTTGGAACCAGTCCAAATCTTACTGGTTTCCATACCGGTTATCACATCATGATATTTCCAGGCATGTGATGGGCAGGTGACAACTTAGCCATCACCCGAACCCCTGACATACACTACTAGCTGTATTGAAATAACTGACTCACAATACGTAATCATATACACATACACATAACCCGAAAACTTATCTATTTCATATCACAAATTTATATACATAAAAAAATCCACATGCAACTTACATAATACTTGACACATATACAAGGCCTTATAGCCTATCTTAACATCATCTGACACTGATGATTGGGTTCGACTCTGAACTGATGCTCGAGGTGTGTAATGACTGTCGCTGGGTGAGTGAATACTAGAAGCCTAATAAAATAATCTGAAGTGAAATAAATGATTAAACTAAAACATAGTATAAGAGAGTGTTCAAGTACTGAATCACGATAACATAAATAATAAGCTAGGAATCCAATGAGAAATCTGAATACATGATATAATGACATGGAACTTAATCTAACTGATAGGTGGGTACATCATTTAGCCTAGCTTTACTATTATGAGTTGTTGCCCTGAACCTGACATGGAGCTGCCATAAACTAAATAATATGCTTGCTGTCATGGCCTAAATGTTGTATGCTACCTTGAGTCTGGATGAACTATACCGAGCTGTCTGAATTGAGAACTAACTATTGACATACTAATTTGCTAATGTGGGCTGATCCGACGTAATCTGACATGAAACTATATGAACTGAACCTGATTCTGGAATCTGCATGACCTATATTGGATCTATCTAAACTGAAAGCTGCCTATGCTGAATCTGAAAATTGAACTGAACCCACATGACTAAGCGCTGGACACTTCAGCTGAATGTGTTTGAGCTCAACTCGAATGCTAAACTGAAGTGCATGAACTGATCATGAAGTGCATAAATCACATCTGCCTCCATAATATTTGAGCTGAATTTGAATACTAACATGCATGCGTTATTCCTAATTACCTAACTGAGGGTGCATGGGTTCACTTGAATATCTAACTTGAACATATATAAATTACACTTAACTATCTCAACTACGATGCATGAGCTAATATGCTATATGTTGACCTGACTCTAAATGTCCTAAATCAACATTTTACATGAGCTAGACATGACTATCGGAAAGCATGACATGCATAACTGAAGTTGTAATGTAACATGACGTGGATGCATTACTTTTAATAATGTAATTAATTATGAAAGCATGAAATTCATATATGAAAATAGGTATTAAAATCAACGGTGCTGTAAAAACTGCTTCTGAACTCATAAAAATATAAACTTGGTGCCTTATTAAAAATCTATGTGCAAATCTTGATGTGAAAATCTGAAAACTAAAGTAACTGAAAAATCTGTACAAAACCTAAAATAATAATAACATAAACTAGGTTCATTCTAAAAAATCTATGTGGAAATCATGGTGTGAAAATCTGAAATCTCAAGTAACTGGAGAATTTGTAGAAAACCTGACGCATGGAGGTGTTATGTATCGCTGTCTCCCATACGCCTAAACTAGTGCCTTGGGGCGTTACGTATCACCATCTCCCAAGTCATTGAACTAGAGTCCAGAGGGCTAATGTAATACCCGGTGACCCTGACGACTTGTGTGTGTTGGGATTTATGTCCTAAAGCTTCATATATTGTAAAACTGAATTGATTATTGTAATAATAATAAATGTATTATTCATTTTATCAAAGTTGTTTGATTTATACTGCATATTGTCCAATTGAGTTGTTTACCTTAATTACTAATTTACCTTCAGACTTAGTGTATGTTTGATACATAAGAGGATTTAATTCTGAAGATAGTAATCTAAATAGTCCATAGAGAGCAAAAAGAGGGTACTTTGTTTGTGGTTTATCTATAGCTGCAGTTCATTCTATATTTATAAGACGACCTTGATCCGGGATCGTTCATGTAGTGACATGGGAATGAAGGCACCTTGTATGATGAGATCATATAGGACTGGACTCAGATAAATACAAATTTTATTTAATATCCGTTAACCGAAGAAATTCATTTTATCTAATAGATGGTCATATATAGATTTGATTTTAATCTTGAGTGTACTAGAAACTCATGCATGACAGACTATGTCCTTTGATTTACTATAGTGAGGTTGGTGTTGCATTCCCGGCTAATAACTACGTATTTTTGGGATATGGTTTGGTGTGTAACTGAGAACATTTTACATAGATATGGAATTTACTCATTCTTACGAGAAGCAAAAGAATAACTTTTTTAAGAGTTGATTCGGGACTTGAAAATTTGAGTGCTAAACTTTTCTATTACGAATAGAAAGTCTTAATATTTATAATTGTATGAATTAATTGTTCATTATAGAATCAATGGTGCTTAAGAGACAAAATATTAGAGGGATTTAACAGACTTTTGACTCGACTTTATTTATGAGATATTCGTGAAGGGCTATATCCATATGTAATGACTACATCGATGGACACTGAAGTTGTTCAGTTTTATTTTATTCATCTACGGTAACGGAAGTTCAACTTCAAGTTTTTAGTGGAATTACACAGAGTTAATAATTCGTAATATTTGATTAAAGAGTTTAATTAATATTTCAGAATTATTGGAACTCGGAACCGTAGGTCTATTTGGTCCTCGTGCTAGCTCGATTAACTGTAACAAACCTAATATAATTATATTGTCTAATAATATGCTCACATTATATTTATATATTATTAATGAGATTAATAATATTTATTGTCACAAATGAAAACTATGTTAAATTAGTTTAACTTAATGTTTTCTAGAATTCTTTGATTATGAGGTAATCAAGTCTTAATTATGAGATAATCAAGTGAGTAATAATTATGAGATAATTACTACAATATAATTGAAGGTAATTTAATCATTATTGAGATGGTGATTTTTATTTACCTTGGAGACAAAGCCATATGGCTTGCCATGCTCTCCAATATATTATGTCTATTAGGTGGCTTGTATACACCTAATATTTTTGCCATTAACTAATTCATTCTTATGCTTTGGTATGGCATTCACATTTTTGTGTTGGCCATTGCAAGAAAACATTAGATGCTTAATGACAAAGTCCTTGTCTTTAGCTTATCATTTCTTATGCTTTGGTATGACTTTCACATTTTTGTGTTGGCCATTGCAAGAAAGCATTATATGCTTAATGAGAAGGTTAGTTGGCTTGAGTAAGAGAATATAATATCTACCTTTTCTTTCACTTATTAAGGTTAATATTTTACATTCATTCACACAAGTGTTGTGAGAAAGAAAAAAAAGAGAGACTACAAACATTCAAAAATGTTGTGAGAGTGTTTGAAATTCCAAAATCCAAACACCATTATGACATCCTAATTCTCTAAATTGTTTAGAGTTTTGATCTTTGTGAGTGAAACCCACAATTTGGTTTGTTGGTTTTGAGTCATAGTTTGGAAGATTAAGTGGTTGATCCAAGCGTTGGACATCAAAGGATTGATTTCGGCTCCTATAATAAAGGGAGAAGTCAAAGAAAAATTTAAAGATCCATACCAGAGTCGTTTGCCACCATCCGTAATTTTCACTGTGCAAAGGAAAAATCGTTTCCTACAACTGGCATCCAGAGCTTATGGTTGAAAAATGTTCTTAATCCTTCTCTTTTAAAGTTTCAAGTTTTAATAATTTATATGCGATATAGATTATTAGAATGCATGTTGTGATGAGTAGGCACAATTAGATTCATGAGAAGAATAGTTTTTAATGTTCATGTGATGAATGTTTACTTTGATTCATGTGATGAATATATTGCGTTGATCATTATTTTTTCCGGCTATTGTTCTTAGCATTGGACATGTAAGAACATAATGTCATATTCTTTCAAGTGTTGTAAGTTCATTTCCTTTGTAATAAGTCTAATTTGTAACTCAATTTGTAACTTGGAGGAACCGATGCCACAAAGGACTCATTACAAACCTATTCCGTGAAAAACTCAATAACATACAATGGAGCAAGATTTGAAGACCAATGGATGCCTTGGATTTATTGTACTAATTAGATTAGTATAGAAAAATAAGAGCTCGGTTAACACAATTTATGGATGTAGGTAAAACTACGTTCCATTACGAGTCCGTAGCAAAAAAAAGGACCAAAACAGAGTCCGGAAGCTCCGGAACGGAGTAAATGAAGTTCTAGTGTTCAGACAGGCGTTCGAACGCAACACGAACGAAACTCCACTGCCTAGAAATATTCGAACGCCTGTCAAACGCCACATAAAAGTTTTCAGGCCCAGACTTATGAAGATATGTATGTTTTAAATTATTTATTACCTATGGTACATACTCTTGTATTTTCAGATGTCATAACATGTAGATATGCATGATATTCTAGTCATAAAATATGATTTTATGTAATTTAAAAGTTAAATAAGAATATGATATGCATGCAAAAGGATTAATATGATTAATTGATTTAAAGGTTTAAAAATTACGAATTTATGTTTTAGAAACAAATGGACCTTATTAGTACATTATTTTCCTTAGTTTATCGGATGGAAACACGGACGTAAATTCCATAGCTGATTCCGAATGGACGGTAATATGATCTGCACTCAAAATACAATACCACGTACCGTTGGAATAAATAATGTACTTTTATCGATTAAATGGTTTAATGATATTTGGTCCGTTTGTTGAATTCTAAATTTTAAAACCGATTAGTGGACTAATATTTAAGAGTTAAATTGATTAGATCACTGTAACAACTTGATTAAATTAGTTTAATTAAGTTAATTGGTTAGTAGAGACTAATCGAGATTAGTGAATAAAATTTTAAGAGTTAAAATTGGTTAGATCACTAAATTATCAACTAGTATTAATAAGGTTATGACTTTAGCCGAGCATAATCTAAGATTCATAAGATAGTAGTGAGATAGAAACCTTAATTTTTTAAAATAGTGAGTGGGAGAGGGGTATACCACAATATATCCCGTGATCTCCATTGTTATCCAATAACGTGAGATTCAATAAGCGCTGCGAGACGGCTTTACTTTCGTCCCCCTACGGATGATGTCCTTTTTGGGTCAATATCAGGTTTGGATTCCGAAAGGATAGAGACTCTAAATGTATCTGGTGATTTGATCTACCCTACGACGACACTTCATTATTTAAGTCCAAAGGTTCCGAAATAATGTGTCACATTCACAAATGAATGATTAAGTTATTAATTAAAGTTTCATTGATCAAAATAACGGTAGTTGATTAATATAGGAATAAGAGTTATTTCAGATATACTAATCAATTGAGAAAGTCTCAGTCTATCATGCGAATTCTTGACCTACCCTATGGTGGCACTTATTTTTGGGATGATAGATAACCATGGCATAATAATTCTTTTAGGTTTCTAATTCATTATACATTGATCATGCATCATGTTTAAATTTATGCCTAAATGTTTGATAATTTTAATATGCGATGTATGAATGTTGAATGCATGTTTATTATTTTTCAGCATTGGCATCTGTAATTATCTTAATTCTCAAACAACAAGAAAAATTAACCATGGATAATTATGTTAAATGGAAAAGTGACATGAATGCTATTTTGGTCTGCGAAGACCTTAAATTTATCCTAATGGAGGAATGTCCTCATGAGCCAGCACTAAATGCTGGTAGAGCTGCACGAAATGCCTATAATAATTGGATTAAAGCTGATGGAAAATCCCATAGCTATTTGATAGCATCCATGTCTGATGTTTTTGCTGCACAACATGAGCCTATGGCGACAACATCAATGATTATGCAGTCATTACAGAACATGTTTTGGCAACCTTCATACCGGTAACAACATGAGGCAATAGTCTCTGTATTGACCGCTAGAATGAAGGAAGGCACATCAGTCCGAGACCGTGTGTTAAGGATGATGTCTCATCTTAATATGGCTGAAACCCATGGTGCACGTATTAATGTGCAAAGCCAAGTGACAATGATCATGGAAACCATTCCGAAGAGTTTCATGTAGTTTAAAAGCAACTGTTCTATGGATAAATTTACAGTTACGTTGACTGAACTGCTAAATGAGCTCACCAATTACGAGTCGGTTATGAATGGTCCTCGTAGGTCCAATGCCGAGGCAAATATTACCGAATCTTCTAAATCTGCAAAAAAAAAAAGAAGAAGAAAGGCAATTGGAAGGCTAAGGAAAAACCAATGAAAAAGAAGAACAACAAAAACTCTAAAGGAACCAATGCCAAAGGAAAATGTTTCCATTGTGAACAACAAGGGCATTGGAAAAGGAGTTGTTTGAAATACCTTACTGAGCTTAAAGAGAATAATAATACAAGTAAATATGATTTACTTATCATTGAGTCTCTTTTGGTAGAGGATGATAAATCCATATGGATTGTTGATTCTGGTGCTACTAACCATGTTTGTTGTTCTTTGCAGCTACTTGAATCATGGAAGGACCTTGCTGAGGGTAGCTTTACTATGAGAGTTGGGACAGGGGATGCTGTTTCAGCAAAAGCAATGGGAGTTTCAAATTTGAATTTTAATAAGAGTTATTTTTATTTGAATGATTTGCTATATATTCATAGTTTTCACATGAATTTGATTTCTGTAACAAAACTTATGGAATGTAGTTTTTCTATTTCATTTAATAATAAGTCAGTTATTATTAGTAGAAATGGATTAAATATATGCACGGGAAACTCCAAAAATAATCTATACGTATTAAGGCCGTTAATGCATGAATCACTGCTTAATACTGAAATAATTAAGATTGAAAGATCAAAAACTAAACGACAAAAGATTTCTCATGATGATACATATTTATGGAATCTTAGACTTGGTCACATTAACCTTGACTGGATAGATAGACGAATTAAGAATGGAGTTTTAAATCAGTTAAGACTCGGTACTTTACCTGTCTGCGAAACCTGTCTAGAATGTAAAATGACTAAGAGACCATTTACTGGAAAAGGGATAAGAGCCAAAGAAACACTTGAGCTAATACATTCAGACGTTTGTGGACCGATGAATGTAAAAGCCTGAGGTGGTTATGAATACTTTGTCACTTTCATTGACGATTATTCCAGATATGGGTATGTTTACCTAATGTAGCACAAGTCAGATACATTTGAAAAGTTCAAAGAGTATCGTGCTGAGGTTGAGAACCATTTAGGTAAAAGCATCAAAATTTTACGATCAGATCGTAGAGGATAATACCTTGATAGAGATTTCGAGGAATTCTTAGTTGAACATGGAATTGTTTCATAGCTCACAACACCTGAAACACCACAACAAAATGGTTTTGCAGAAAGAAGAAATCATACCATACTAGACATGATGAGATCAATGTTTAGTTATAACACTCTACCTAGTTCATTTTGGGGGTATGCATTGCAAACTGCAATGTATATCCTAAATATAGTTCCTTCTAAGTCTGTTTCTAAGACTCCCCTAGAGTTTTGGAATGGTCGTAAAGCTAGTTTGCGATATTTTCGCATATAGGGGTGTCCAACACATATGCTAAAGAACAAGAGTACAAAGTTAGAATCACGTTCACATGTGTGCCAATTTATAGACTATCCTAAGGAAACTATGGGTGGATTCTTTTATAGTCCATAAGATAATAAAGTATTTGTGTCTATAAATGCTATATTTCTTGAGGATGACTATATGAGAGAGTTCAAACCTCGAAGTAAAGTGTTACTTAAGGATTTACTTGCTGGTAGGACCAGTACATCATTGTCAAATGTTGACAAAGACACAACACCTTCTATATTTGAAAGTTCTATGCAGGTTTATCAGGATACCATACCACCTAGAAGTAGTGGGAGGTTTGTGAGACAACCTGAACGCTATCTAGGAAATGGTGAGGTGCAAGTTGTTACATCTTGTGATGGTGTTGATGATCTATTGACATATCATAGTGCAATGAAAGATACTGATAAATAGGAATGGCTCAAAGCCATGAAGCTCGAGATGGAGTCTATGTACTCTAACTCAGTCTGGGAACTTATAGACCAACCTGGTGGAGTAAACCCATAGGTTGCAAGTGGATCTACAAGAGAAAAAGAGGAATAGATGGAAAAGAACAGATTTTCAAGGCTAGGCTAGTGGCAAAGGGTTATACCCAGAAAAAAGAGTTGACTATGAAGAAACATTCTCGTCAGTAGCCATGCTTAAATCTATCAGGATTCTTCTTTCCATTGCCACATATTATGACTATTAGATTTGGCAAATGGACGTCAAGACTGCATTCTTGAATGACAATCTTGATGAGAGTATCTATATGGTACAATCAGAGGGTCATTGACTGGCGTAATCACACGCGTATAACGCAAGCGCACGTATCATTCAAGTAGTATAAAAATATCGATCCCACGAGGACTTAATTCCTACTATTGTTATTAATTATTGATACTATTTATTTACAGGTATCTAATTAAAGGGAAAAATGGAATGATTGCATTTGGTTGGTTGAATGTGGATTTACTAAATAAATAAATAAAGACACAAAAGAAAATACAAAGAAAAGATAAACAAAAGGCACAAAATCTGGGGTTGTGATTCCACACAATATTATTCTAATGATAAATTGATTCTTTTATATATGTGTAATAAATTAGTTTGCTAACCTGGAACATGAAAATATGCATAAGCCTCTTCCGATGGTCAGATGCAAACACCCAAATAACCCAATTAATCATATGTCTATGTTAACCAAGTTACCTGAATTCATTAAGTTCAAGTTCCAATTATGGCTACCCATGCCCGATAGGTATATTCCTATCCTGTAAGAAAATCTATTAAATGGTTATCTATCCTCAAGGAAGATCGTGAGCTATTGAATTTAAGGCTGAAACCTAAAATCCCTTTTCCAAGTTCATTTTAAGTTTACCATATCAATCTTATTGGTGATCAGGCAACAAGAAGCATTAGGCTTAAGATTCAATAAACAAAATAAAGAATTACTCATAATATAATTAAATCAATTATTAAGCTTGTTAATATTGTGTTTCATCACTTCCCTAGAATAAAAATAAAATGCTGGGGTTAGGGGATCCAGCTTTACTATTTCTAATTTAGAAATCTCTCTTATTAAAATATAGAAATTATCAGTGATATTATCAACCGACCATATAGGCGGTATCCTCATTAAGTCAAATTTTCAATTATGTCCAACCGACCATAAAGGCGGTGTTATCATTTGTCCATAAACCAGCCATATAGGCGCTAATCATCTGTCACCTAAAGACCGACCATATAGGCGATGTCACATTATGTCAAATAAATAAAACCAATCATTAAGGTGGTATAACCTTTAGTTTAAATTATAATTTCTATATTATAATTAAGGGAGATTAATCTAAAATAAAATAATAAAAGCTTCACCCTTCCACTAGCGGAAATCTAACTATTAAACATAAAAGAAAATGAAAGAAAATAAATTATTACTATTACTGAAAATAAAAATACATAATTTAAATACTTAAAATAAATACAAACAAGATGCAATCCTTAAATTCCTTACAAAAACTAAGGAAAATATGAGAATTACAAATGAAATGGCTTGGTATTTATAGGCAAAGACAAGGCTTCCACCAATTTCTCCACCAAACATGGCACCAAACACTCCACCAAACATGCGTGTTTGGTGGAATTTTGGCAATTTTTATTTTTATTTTTTATTTTTGATAATGACTTTAGTAATTAAACCTAACACAATTTCGGATTATTCATCAATTTCAGTCATGAAAACTTCAGAATTCGAAATTCCTACGATCGTCAAAGTTGTAGATCTTTGAATCTTCTTTAATTTGGAACTTGAATCACCTCAATCCGATATTCGAGTAAAGAGTTATATCCAAAATACAAAAATTACGCAAAGCTAAAATTTCCGAAATTGTACTTCGTTAGAACGCCATTTCAAGTTTCCAACCTCCAAAATCCATATGTCAAGTCTAGTTTTCACCATTATTTGTTCCATATTTCATCCTGAATGATTCCATTGAGTCCCGATTTTATTTTATCTGTAAAATAAACTAAAACACATCAAAACGTTCATCAAACCTGATAAACTAAACAAAATATTAGGTCAAAGTGGCGGTAAATATTGATATATTTTCCGCTCATCATTCATTACCCAAGGTCAAGAGCAAAAAGTTAGCAAGTTGCAAAGGTCCATTTATAGACTTAAGTAAGCATCTAGATCTTGGAACATAAGATTTGATATTATAATCAAGTCTTATAACTTTGAGCAGAACATCGATGGGCCTTGTGTCTAAAAGCGCATCATTGATGGGAATGTGATATTCCTTGTGTTATACGTCGATGATATTTTACTCATTGGGAATGATGTAAAGATATTATCGGACATGAAAATCTGGCTAGCTAACCAATTCCAAATGAAAGATTTGGTAGAGGCAAGTTATGTACTTGAGATCTAGATCATTCGGGATCTCAAGAAACGACTTTTAGCAATGTCTAAAGCAACATATATTGACAAGATTCTTGTGCGACTTGGTATACAGAATTCCAAGAAAGGTAATTTACCTTTCAGGCATGGAATTCATTTGTCTAAGGAATAATCTTTTAAGACACCTCAATGAGTTGAGGAGATAAGACATATACAATATGATTCAGTAGTTGGAAGTCTTATGTATGCTATGTTATGCACGGGACCAGACATCTTTTTTGCAGTTGGAGTAGTTAGTAGGTTTCAATAAAACCCAAGATTATATCATTGGGTAGCGGTGAAACATATTCTCAAGTATCTTCGGAGAACGAGAAATTATATGCTTGTATATACAAATCAGGATATGATTCTAAGAGGATAAACAGACTCTGATTTTCAGACGGATGTCGATTCTAGGAAATCAACATCTGGATCAGTGTTCACCCTGGGTGGTGCGGTTATAGTATGGAGGAGCATTAAGCATTCTTGTATTGCTGACTCCACCATAGAGGTTGAATATGTAGCGGTTTGTGAAGCAGCTAAGGAAGCAGTCTGGCTCCGTAAGTTCTTGGCAGATCTGGAAGTTGTTCCAGATATGGATAAACCGCCCACACTTTATTGTGATAATAGTAGTGCAGTGGCGACCTCCAAAAAACCAAGAAGCCACAAGAGGGGTAAGCATATTGAGAGGAAATATCACCTCATTAGGGAGATAGTGCAGAGAGGAGATGTCGTAGTCACGCAGATTCCATCCGTAGACAACCTGGCTGATCCGTTTACAAAGACATTATCAGCTAAAGTATTTAAAGGTCACCTAAAGGGTTTAGGATTACATGACATGTCCCATTTGGTCTATTCTAAGTGGGATATTGTTGGGATTTATGTCCTAAAGCTTCATGTATTGTAAAACAGAATTGATTATTGTAATAATAATAAATGTATTATTCATTTTATCAAATTTGTTTGATTTATATTGTATATTGTCCAATTGTCTTGTTTACCTTGATTACTATTTTACCTTCAGACTTAGTGTATGTTTGATGCACAAGAGGATTTAAGTCTAAAGTTAGTGATCTAAATAGTCCATAGAGAGTAAACAAATAGGGTACTTTGTTTGTGGTTTATCTATAGCTACGTTCCATTCTATACTTGTATGACGACCTTGATTCGGGATCGTTCATGTAGTGACATGGGAATGGAGGCACCATGTACGATAAGATCATATAGGACTGGACTCAGATAAATACGAATTTCTTTTAATATCCATTAACCAAAGAAATTTATTTTATCTAATATATGGTCATATATGGATTCGATCTTAATCCTGAGTGTACTAAGAATTCCTGCATGACAGACTATGTCCTTTGATTTACTATGGTGAGGTTTGTGTTGTATTCCCAGCCAATAACTATATATTTTTGGGATATGGTTTGGTGTGTAGCTAAGAACGTTTTATATATATATATGGAATTCACTCATTATTACGAGAAGCGGAAGAATATCTTTTTTAAGAGTTGATTCGGGACTTGAACAATTTGAGCTCTCAACTTTTATATTATGAATAGAAAGTCTTAATATTCATAATTTTTATGAATTAATTGTTCATTATAGAATCAATGGTGCTTAAGAGACAAAATATTATAGAGATTTAACAGTCTTTTGACCCGACTTTATTTATGAGATATTCGTGAAGGGTTATATCCATATGTAATGACTACATCGATGGACATTGAAGTTGTTTGGTTTTATTTTATTCATCTACGGTAACGGGAGTTCAACTTCAAGTTTTTAGTGGAATAACGCGGAGTTAATAATTCGTAATATTTGATTAAAAAGTTTAATTAATATTTGAAATTATTGAAGCTCAGAACCGTAGGTCCATTTGGTCCCCGTGCTAGCTCGATTAATTGTAACAAACTTAATATAATTAGATTGTCTAATAATATGATCACATTATATTTATATATTATTAATAAGATTAATAATATTTATGGTCACAAATGAAAACTATGTTAAATTAGTTTAAATTAATTTTTTCTAGAATTCTTTGAGGTAATCAAGTCTTGATTATGAGATAATCAAGTTAGTAATAATTATGAGATAATTACTACAACATAATTGAAGGTAATTTAATCATTATTGAGATGGTGATTTTTATTTACCTTGGAGATAAAGGCATATGGCTTGCCATGCTCTCCAATATATTATGTCTATTAGGTGGCTTGTATACACCTAATATTTTTGTCATTAGCTAATCCATTCTTATGCTTTGGTATGACATTCACATTTTTGTGTTAGCCATTGAAAGAAAGCATTAGATGCTTAATGAAAAAGTCATTGTCTTTAACTTATCATTTCTTATGATTTGGTATGGCATTCATATTTTTGTGTTGGCCATTACAAGAAAGCATTGGATGCTTAATGACAAGGTTAGTTAGCTTGTGTAAGAGAATATAATCTCTACCATTTCTTTCACTTCTTAAGGTTAACATTTTGCATTCATTCACACAAGTGTTGTGAGAAACAAAAAAGAGAGAGAGTTCAAACATTCACAAGTGTTGTGAGAGTGTTTGAAATTCCAAAAGCCAAATACCATTGTGACATCCTAATTCTCTAAATGGTTTAGAGTTTTGATCTTTGTGAGTGAAGCCCACACTACGGTTTATTGGTTCGAGTCATAGTTCGGAAATGGTTGATCCAAGTGTTAGACATCAAAGGATTGATTTCGGCTACTACAACAAAGAGAAAAGGCAAAGAAAATTTTAGAGATCCATACCGGAGCCGGTGCCACCAACCGTAATTTCCGCTATGCAAAGGAAAAGCTGTTTCCTATAGTACGTTACCAGAGGCTGACGACTATTACATTTTCGGAGGTATAATACTTGATATAAATCATGTTCGAACAAGTAAGTGCTAATAAAATGATATTTGGGACAATCAGTAAATTCCTTGAAATTCCGACGCGGGAGTTAGCTTACTCCCATCCATAATAATTTTTAGTAATCGGGCCGTAATATTTTCATACAATCTATGATTTTTATGAACTTTATATCGTCGGAAAGCTAAGATCAATACCTACAACCTTTACGTTGTACATTTTTCCAAATTCGAATCATAAATAAGTCAAAACTCGATATTTCTGCGACTACTATAGTAATTTCGGGAGTAGTCTAAAATTAAGGTGAGGTTTAATAATTCTAACCACCTAATCCATCACAAAAACCAACCAACTTTTTCTATAAATAGGGCATTATTCCCCCATCTCTCAAATGAGCGAAAACGTGAGCAACCATGGGAGATTTTCTTAAATTTTCTTCTTCCTCCTCAAGCCATTTTAGGTGCAATAAGTGATGATTCTCAAGTTCTTAGCACACAAAGTAAGCTTCTAACTCCTTTTCTTTCTTTATTTATTAGTTTTGGACAAGGAAACTAGAGCCTCAATTCACAACTTATAAACCCTAGAATTTGAAATTGTCAAATTGGCTTTGAATTAGTTGTTTGCATGCATGTTTGAGAGTGTTATGATAATATTAACATGAATTGAGGTCCCTGTGAGTGTGTGAATGTGTTGAAGGGGAGAATGTATATGTATCTTGTGTTTTGAGGTGGATAAATTGGTATATAGATATTGGGGATTGATTATGCTTTTAGTGTATTGATATAGATGTTTATAGAGGTACCTATAAGAAGATGTTAAAGTGATGATATGAGGATTGTTGAGCATTGGCCTTGGAAAATGGTTGTTAGGTTCTGATTTTGGCTTAGCGTCGCGATTCCTAATTCCAGCGTCGTGATGCGCACTGGAAAAATTACCTCTAAATCAGTTCCGGATTATGAGCATCGGACGCTCAAGGACTCGCGTCGCGACGCGATACATGGGAACCCTTTTGCCTCAACCCTACCTATATGAGCGTCACGATGTACAAAGCTTGTCATCACGACTATTTCTCAGGATAATTTTTTATCTAATCCAGTTTCAACTCAGGATATTAGAGACTACCTGAAAGGCTTCGTATCATCTTATATACACGTAATTTACTGTAGCACAAACGCATAACATTATAAAGCGACTATAGTTTCGAATTGTATTCTACGATATGTATTCTAATTAAATTTCGCATTAAAGGTCATCGCAGGAATCACAAGTTTCTTCGGTGAAGTGAAGTAAGGCTAGCGAGACTCCAAATCCGTGAGTGGTTGTTTTTCTTTTAAAAGTTGATTTTAATTGTTTGTTTTTTTTTATTACGACTTACTTTTACGCACAATAGGACGATAGCCAAACTTCTTTCCAGTTGTTTCATTAGGGAGAATATTTTGAGAAATCATGGTTTTAAAAGTATGATATGAATTTAATTCTTCAAGGCATGAGGGAAAAACCTACCTCAGTATGCAACTTGATCAGATACAGAATTAACGGACTCAATTATCGTGTGCACACACAGTTCAGGACTAAGGATGACAGATGCCCCTAGATCCTAGATTCAGAGCCTGGAGGGTAGCATAGATCTGCACCCTGGCTCTAGTTCAGTGGCTTGGGGGACGAAGATACGTAACGCCCCAAGACCACTAGTTTCAGGGACAGGTAGTGGCATGCTTTGGGGGACGGCGATATGTAATGCCCCAATGTCATGGATTTGCACTATTGGCTTTAGTTAGCCCTATGGGGGACGGCGATACGTAACGCCCCCATGCGTCAGGTTTTTCAGAGAAGAGGTTTTCAGAGATATAGTTTTCAGAAATGGAAGTTTTACAAAAGTGTTTTAGCAAGAAAATATGATCTTACAGAAAGACTCAAAATTTTTCAGAGAGAAAAGTTTTACAGAAAATAACGATCATAGTGTTACAATTTGTTTTCCTCAGTTCGATCTAACTAAGATGTTGTTTGTCACCAATATGATGATTATTGAGTAACATATTTTTTACCTCCAATCTTTTACACATAAAGAATTAATTAAACATCTAAATTATCTATTGAAAAAAGGCACAACACTACTGTTTTCACGCATTATGCTATTTCTTTATTTGAAGAAAGACATTTGTGTCCTCTTTATACTATGCTGGCATAAAAGAAATAAATTTTTTAATAATCATCTTTTTCTTTTTACAAGACATTTATTTCATATTTTCCTCTCAATAAATATGGCCAGTTAAGTTATTTTTTCTGTCTCCAATAAGATGATGATTGAGAAATATATGTTGATTGTCTCCTATATTTTACACATAAAAAATCAATCAATAAATTATGTATAAAAAGATGTTTAACAATAATGTTTTAATTGGATTGGGAAACACTTCCATTCCAATTTTAAAGTTTCTTCTTTGAGTGTAAGTTACTGTTTACTGCTGTTTTTCATTCCATGGGTAATTTGAGAAAAACCACTCCTCGAATAAACCTCCCCTAAGTAGTGAATTGTTTGGTTAGTTGGGAACCAAATCAAACTTGGAAAAAGATAGAAACAACAGATAAGACAAATGGTTTAACGTGATTCAGCGGAATGGATCCAACCTACGTCCACGGGGACAAGGGAAATAAAATCTTTATTAGGAGCTTGGGTCTGACCGACATGTTCTAACTCTCACTTACCCTTAAGCTTTTTGCTTTTTTTTTTACAAGTTATGTGTGAAATAATTTATCCAACCTCTTGCAATAAGTTCTCAACCCCTTTATGTAATGCGTCTAAAACCACTATTCCGCCAACTCGTGACGTCAGCCACATTATCAAGTTATCATTGCATAGGTTATCTTCCTCAATCAACCTATAAGTATTAGCTCTGTCGCCTGGCACAACTACTCTCTGTCATCTGAGCCTCATTAATTCACCTTCTTTTGGTAACTGCTATACACTCTGCCCATATGCCAACTTTTTTTCCAACCACTCCTATTCGATTACGTGTGTCAGTCAATAAGCCTGAAATCCTCTTCCATCCCATCAACCAGTGGCCTACTCCTATCTTATCAGTCATTGGGAGGCTCAAACTTCCTTTTAGGTCTTACTAGTTTATCTAAGAACATAATGCTGCAACCCCGACCCATATCCTCCGGTCAGTCCATCAAAACAAGTAACATCTTTCCTTACATCTACTAACATGTTGGGTCAGTAGAAAAGCCTTCACTTCCCCCACCTTTTCTTCAAAAGAGTCAAGTCGACATTAAGATTTTCGGTCGCTTAAGTGATGGACATGTGGGAACATTGATAAATAACTTACCTTGATGACAATCTGAACTGTTATGAATTTCTTCTAACTTGTATCTTCCAGTGATCACCCTCCCCAGGCGTATATGACTGTGCCTCTATCGATTCACCCCGAGCTTCCTTCATCTTGCTTCAAGGTAAAAACTAAAATTATCGGGTTGGTCTTCAAATGAATCTGATTCTAATCCACTGGTCAGGTCAGACACCTCTGAGTCTTGAGTTTGAGCCCTCTACGTAGCAAAGTAATTGGGCCCCCATCTTGGCAAGTGAAATACTCTTAATATCCTTCTTCATATTTCAAATCCTCTCCAGCTATTGACAATTATTTTTCGTTCCATGGGTAATTCGAGAAAAACTACTCCTCGAACAAACCTCCCCCAAGCAGTGAATTTGTTTGGTTACTTGGGAACCAAATCAAACTTGGAAAAAGATAGAAACAACAGACAAGATAAAAGGTTTAAAGTGGTTCGACGGAATGGATCCAACCTACGCCCACGGGGGCAAAGGAAATAAATCTTTATTAGGAGCTCGGGTCTGACCGACATGCTCTAGCTCTCGCTTACCCTTAAGCTTTTTGCTATTTTTTTTAAAGTTATGTGTGAAATAATTTAGCAAACCCTTTACAATAAGTTCTGAACCCCTTTATATAGTGCACCTAAAGCCACTATTCCACCAACTCGTTGTTGGGGGGTTTTTTGACGGAACGACCGGGTAACGCAGCGAAATGCGAAAAATCATATTTTTCCGATTTCAATAATTTTTCTTGAGTAATCAAAATAAACTAATTTATTCTAATTACTCAATACTCAAAAATTCAATTTTTAGTCAAAATCCAGAATTTTCTCTTACTTACCGTGAGACCCCAAAGATTTGTATTTTGATCATTTTAGTCCTAATTTTTCAAATACAAATTTAAGTGATTTCAAATCACTACTAAAATAATTTATACATGTCACATACATCAAAATATAACTTACAATAAAAATCCCATATTTTCTCAAAAATACCGTGAGTACCCAACATTTTCTTCTTCGTTCATTTTGGTCCAAATTTTACAAAACAAGTTTATATGATTTCCAATCAACACCAAAATGATTTTTATATCTTATATACATTATAAAACAACACATATATGAAAAGTCCCAATTTTTGGTTGAGGTAAGAACCCTAATTTTTCAATTAATCAAATTAACAAAAATAAACCAAAATTAAAACAATCCAACACTTTAATATGATCTCTACAACACCAAGTCTCAACACTTTGAAACAACTCTAGAATGACAACAAGATCATCTAATGATCAAAAGAGAGCTTATTAACACATTACAAGCTTTCTTTAATTACATACATGCAAACATATTTCATTAAAGCTTCCAACACACTTATTACAAAACCAAGAGAGTAGAAAAAATATCAAGGCATCATATGTTGTAGCTAAGAACCATAGAAATATTTTTCTATTTAGAGAAAAGTAGAAAAAACTTACAAAACTTTAAGTTTTCTTCACTTTTCTTTTTAAAACTTCATTTTTTTCTCTCAAATTTCCTTTTGTAATATTTGGAGGCTTAACACTAGTAAATAAAATGAAAAAAAAATAAATAAAACCTTTATATATTGCTAGGGTTTGACCGAAAATTGCAAGAAAAGAAAAAATATTTTTTTGTTATTTTAACAATTAAAGAAGCAAAAATCAATTTGTACACTTTTTCTTTAAAAATAAAAAAGTCAACATTTTACATATAATCAATTCCCTTAATTAATATAACCTTAGATATTTTGTTTTTCAATTACTTTAATTATTTAACAATTAAATAATTACTTAAATATAAATATTTAAATTATGTATTATGTTTACTTTAAATAATCCAAATATCATAATTTAACAATTAATTAATATTTATTTAATAAAATCATAATTGAAAATTAATTAATGTGTATTTAATAAATTCATATATTAAATACAAATACACATTAATTAAGAAATAATCGAAAGACCCTTATTCATGTATCTTTTTATTTAACCGTTAAACAATTTATAAATAATCAATATTATTCATAAACGTTGCCCTAGTGCTCTCTGGGTATATTTCATTAGTGAGACTCTCTAGATTCAGGCACATCCGTCACGAAATCCAATTTCGTGTCCATAATTTACCCACCCATAAATTATAACAACCACAGAACTTGCTGAACCATACATGTGAGATCATTGCATACGTATAATCCATTTGTCACAGGTATCCGGATTATTCCAGAGATATAAATATGAACTTCAAATCTCTATAGATATAATCACGTCGACATTTCTATTAGCGATCTCTTAATAACACTTAGAACTCATTTCTACAGTATACCACGGGCCCATGGATTTCACAGATTGCTAATCCTATATTGAATACCTATGCTCTGTAAACAGAACTGACAGATTATATCTTGACACACACATGATATCCTAAGGATCACTCCACACCCAATGAACAGGTGGAGGTCTGACCTAAATAGGTCGGTGACGTGACTGTCATCAAATTGTGGAGGATATCTCATATATCCACAGTAGTATCTCAAGTCAAAGAATTACTATGCTACTCAACCCGAGAAGATTCTTATTGACGTTGGTGTACCATCCATTTAGAATCTTCAGTGATTCATTTAGTGTTTATCCGATATAAACACCTATATGTCTATACGAGTCTCGGATTCTCATGGTTCATTGAGAATCGACCATTGAAATCCAAGATTCCAATATACGACATGTACCGGTTTCAACGGGTTTACTTACTGACCAAGTAATGTAAACCTTGATAAGAACTGTTAAAGAAATGATATTGTTATGATACAACTCAATGTTAGTTGTGATATTTTTACAACTATATCATAATTAATCATTCTAAAGTCAATTATGTCTTTACCATATATAAAGAGATGTTATATTATAGAAACTATTTATTTTATTCATAATAAAATATTTACAAAAGTATTTATAAGGAAATACATAAGAAATTGGCACTTCAAGCACTAACCCTAAAAAATTCTCCCACTTGATTTAGTGCCAATATCGATTGTATCTCATGCCCATCGACTCCAATGTTTATCAAACAACTTCGAAGGAATGGCCTTCGTAAGCGGGTCAGTTATATTATCTTCACTCGGGACCTTGCACACGATAATGTCCCCTCACGACACAATCTCTCGAATGATGTGATACTTCTATTCCACATGCTTTGATTTCTGATTTGCCCTTGGTTCATTTGCTTACGCAATGACTCCATTATTCTCATAGTATAACAGAATCAGATTCTCGATACTTGGGACAAATTCAAACTATGTGATAAATTTCTTAACCCAAACAACTTCTTTTGCAGTTTCAGAAGCTACAATATATTCCGCCTCTATGGTGGAATCAGCTGTGGACCCATGTTTGGAAAATTTCCAACAAACTACACTCCGTTAAAGGTAAACATGAATCCTGATGTAGACTTTCTATCATCAGATCTGATTGGAAATCCGATTCCGTATACCTATTAACCTACAGTTCTTTCCTCCATATATTAGAAACTTATCATTAGTACCTTTTAGATACTTTAGGATATGTTTAATGGCCATCCAATGGTCATTACCTGGATTAGACTGATATCTGCTGGTCACACTAACTGCGAAGCTGATATCAGACCTAGTACATAACATGGCTTACATGATGCTGCCCAAACACGAAGCATAAGGTTGATTAGACATTCTAATCATCTCATCTTCTGTTTGTGGACACATATTCTTTTAAAGATGAAGGCCATGTCTGAACGGTATATTTGTTGTCTTACAGTTACCAAAATTATATCGTTCTAAGATCTTATCTATGTACATTGATTGAGATAACCCAATAAGCTTAATTTCTCTATCTCTGAAGAGTTTTATGCCTAAGAGATAGGAAGCTTCTGTCAGGTCCTTCATAGAGAAATTCTTACAGAGGTAAGCTTTAACGCCTTGCATCATCCCGATATCATTCCTATTGATGAGGATGTCATCAACATAGAGAACTAAAAATACCACCATACTCCCACTGGCCTTCTTATACACACATGATTCTTCCGAATTCTGGAGAAAATCAGATAATTTGATTATCTCGTCGAATCGAAGATTCTAACTTCGTGAAGCTTGTTTAAGTCTATAAATGGACTTCTTAAGCTCACATACCATGCCCAAGTTTTCGCTGGATACAAAACCCTCCGGCTGTTCCATATAGATTTCTTCTTCAAGAAAACCATTTAGAAAAGTCGTTTTGACATCCATCTTCCAAATCTCATAATCATGGTAAGCAGCAAAAGACAACAAAATCCTAATAGACTTCAACATCACAACTGGTGAAAAATTTTCATCGTAGTCGATGACTGGCGTTGTCACACGCATATAACGCAAGGACTTAAAACCTTTTGTTATCAATTTATGAAGTTAAATGTTTACAAGTATTTAATGGATTGATTATTTGATTGTGTGGTGACTTTAAAATTAAAACAAGTAAAAGAAAATGACACGGAAGTAGGTTGAGGAAAATTCAAATTTATAAAACTATCTAAGGTTGTAAATTCTTCCCATATTATTTTACAAGATGAAGTGGTTATTTTATTTTTGTGTAATATATTGGTTTACTAACCTGGAACATGAAATTTTAGAAAAAACTATGTCGATGGTCGGATGCAAATACCCAGTGTAACCCAATTAAGCATAAGTCTATGTCAACCAAGTTACCTGAATTCATTAAGATTAAGTTCCAATTATGGCTATCCCCGCCCGACAGGTATATGTCTATCCTGTAAGGAAATCTATTAAAGGGTTATCTATCCTCAAGGAAGATCGTGGGCTATTAAGTCTAAGGCCGAAACCTAAAATTCCTTTGTCAAGTTTATTTTAAGTTTACCAGATCAATCTTATTAATTGCCAGTTAACAAGAAGCATTAAGTTTAAGACTTAATAAGTAAACCTTTAAATTACCCAAAATATAAAATAACCCCTTATAAACCGGTGATATTGGAATTCATCACAACCCCAGATAACGGGCTTAGTTACAACACAAATCTAAGGCTAGTAAAAGCTTAAATAAAATAAAAGACATAAAGTAAAAGCTGCAAATTAAAAACGTAAATAAAATAATAAAAAAATACTGGGGGTTAGAAGATCCACTTTTAATATTTCAAAATTAGAAATCTCCCTTATTCTCAATATTTACCGATTAATTAACCAGACCATAAAGGAAATAATTTCATTTATCTCAATTAAATCCAACCGACCATATAGGCGGTAACCTAAACCGACCATAAAGGCGGAAACTACGTCTGAATTGTAAAACCGACCATATAGGCGGTAAATAAGGTTGTCACATAAACCAGCCAAATAGGCGGTAACTAGTTAATCCAAATTTTAATTAAAATAAGGGAGATTAATCTAATTCATTATATTAAAAGTCTCACATTTTCACCCCAGCAGAATGAAATTACGTGCTCATACTGTAAATGAAAACACATAATTTTTTTTAATTAAATAAAAATAAAATATAAGAAAACTTAAATAAATATACAAGTCACTTTCCTTTAGGTTTTCATGGAGAAATTCCTCCAAAGAAAGCATGGAAAATTTACAAAGTTTAGCTTGGTATTTATAGGAAAATCTAAAGGCTTCCACCAATTTCTCCACCAATTGCTCCACCAAACATGGCACCAAATATGAAATCAAACATGGCACCAAACATGACACCAATTCCTCCACCAAACATGCAAACATGTTTAGTGGAAGTTTGACAATTTTTATTTTATATTTTGAAAATGACTATAGTAATTACACAAAATACACTGGATTATTCATCAATTTCGGCCTTACAAACTTCAGAAATCGAAAATATTTAAAACTTCAAAGTTGTAGATCTTTGTGTCTTCTTTAATCTGGAACTTGAATCAGCTCAATCGGATATCGGATGAAAAGTTATGGCTAAAATACCAAACTTGCGCAAAATTGGAATTTAGGACTGCACTTCGTGACACGTATTGTAAATTTCTATTTTCGCCATTTTTTGCTCCGGATTTCATCATTTTACTCCCGAGTTGATTCCATTAAGTCCCGATACTTTATTTATCTACAAAACACATCAAAACGTTCATCAAACCCGAGAAACTAAACAAAATATTAGGTAAAAGGGGCGGTAAATATTGATATATTTCCAGCTCATCACACCCCAAACCTAACATTTTGCTAGTCCTCGAGCAAAACAATGAAATACAATAAACAATTAAAATTAAACTAAGCCACTTTTGTAGGGATCACGGTTGCATTTAACATATGCAACAAGCCTTTAAACCCATAGGTATCCCTAGTGGACGAGTTGTAGTCTCGTGAGGGTTTACAGCGACGATACCCACAAACGTCTTATAAAAGTAAAAAGATAGTAAAACTAATACACACAAATGTAAAAAGACAAGAGAAAATAGAATAAAAAAGTTAGTGACTAAACAGGTGAAACTTCTTATCCAAGGTAATAATTGTTTTTTTTTTTCTAAATTACAAAATAAGTAAATTCTCCGATTATTTTTACCATTCTTCATACACACAGCGAACAAGATATTAATCAAGTCATTGTGCCACAATAGTTACAAGCGTAGTTGAAAAGAGAGTAATATTTTTGTCCTAAAGTTATATCAGAATTCACACCTTTTTTTTAGCAATGGAATATTTTTTCTGATCTTTCTGAATTTTCTGAATTTTTTTATTTATATATAATATCTTCCATCTATGTAGCGAGCTTTGGGTCAATGACTCCCAAACCAGTTGGCTTTAGGGAACTAGGTGTTAAGACACCCCTACAGACTTAATTACTCAGACTTCAGATATATATATTTTTTTGCAACATCTTCGATCCATGTAGCGAGCTTTAGGCCAATGACTCCCAAACCAGTTGGCTTTAGGGCACTAGGTGTTAAGACACCCCTACAGACTTAATAACTCGGATCTCAGACGTTTCGTTTTATTTTTATAATATCTTTGATCCATGTAGCGAGCTTTGGGCCACGACTCCCAAGCCAGTTGGCTTTAGGGCACTAGGTGTTAAAACACCCATACGGACTTAATGACTCGGATCATAGACCTTTATTTTTTTTATTTTTTATTTTTTATATCACATCGCTTTTTTAGATGATTCCTCCAATTAAACTAGAGCATTGAATATTACAAACTCGTCAATTACTTCTCATGTCCGTATGTTACCATGTAAGTTGATAATACCTGTCAACTGAGCATATGAAGATCCATTTTAGTCAGTTTTATGGAGACTTCACAAATTGAATAATTCAAAAGGAAATAAACAAAAATAAACTTGTTCCGAAATAGGTTGAGATACGTCTCAGGAGTGGAAATTCCTTACACAGCTATCTCAGACCAATTTCATCCGATTAATCAAATTAAAAACACAAAAACACAAAAATATTTTTTTTTTGTAAAATTTTTCATTTTTTTAATTTTTCGAAATTTTTTGACTAAAAATAAAAATACATAATATAAACAAGATATTAGTCAACTATTCCCCTCCCCCAAACTTAAATGAGACATTGTCCCCAATGTCTTAAAAAATAGAAGATGAGTTTAGAATATAGTACCTGGTTAGCTAAAATTCTACATCTAAAAGGAAAATTAAAGGTTAAGATCCAGATTTATCCGATGCTTCTTACCACGATCATCATCAGACCATTTTATCTTGGAAAGGATAGGGTCAATTTGTGGTTCAAAGGCTAAGATTTGGTCAATTAAATCTGGGGCAGTTCTGGCAGTGAAGATGAGGTTTTTTAAAGGTTTTGACACGAACCCATTTCTCCGGGCATCATCAAGAAACACACAAAGAAAATCATAAAATCCATCAGTGTTGAATAATCCAATTGGTTTCTGGTGTATGTTCAAATTCGCCCAAGATAGTACTGTAAAGATTTCCTCCATCGTGCCCAAGACACTGGCAAAGTAATAAAAACATCAGCACGGTTAATCATTTCTACCAGTCGCTCAGACATACCTGGCACGATCAGTTCCTCTCTGTTTGATGGTCCTATCAAATTCTCCTCCGCCAAAGGTTTTGGGATGATTCCCAAGACTTGACTGCCTCCATCCTTTTACGGCCTTTGAAATAATCCCCATAAGTCCAAGATTGCCACCGCCATATACTAAGTGCATATTCTTTTCAGCTAAGACTCGACCCAATTCTTGTGTTGCCGCTACGTATACTGGTTTATTACCAACACTAGTACCGCAAAACACACAGTTATTTTCAACTCGTCTTCTTGAAGTGGCTTCCATTTTTGTCTGGATGCCTTCAAAAGTGCAATGACGAGAGTAATTTATAACACCTGAAAAGGGTGAGTAATAATAGTACTAGTATCTGGCAGATGACAATTATTAGTTAAACAGTAAAATAAATCGTGAAAGGTAAAAAAGGTCTGGATCATGTCGGAGAAAATAAAAGAAAATAATAAAAAAAATCACAATTATTAGGAAAAGACAATAGATATAATATTTACAAGAAAAATAGCGGCTTGATTGACATCTATGCGTTAGGGACAAGCTTCCCATCCAATTTTCTTATAAATTGGCAAACATGGTCTTTTTGAGTCAGATTCCCGAGACTTAATTGTTGTCTTTCTTTTAGGAATTGTGTATATAACATGTGAATTTCGTGATACACATATCCATTGGGATACGTCTCAAGAGTCTTAGATATGTCATCCAAAGACTCCTTACTCAAGCCATCCCTAATGAAATTAATCTTATCTTCACGGTTATCAGACACAATTCCTAAGGAATGACAACGAGTATCACAAAACATACGAGCACATTTATAGCATACACCCATTATTTTAGCTCTTCTCTTTTTAGCATAGGTGCTTCTTCTTAAACCAGGCAAATGTGAAATAAAAGAGTCAGAAGACTCACTTACTAATCGGACCAGTGCTTCAATATTCCAATGAATGTCATTAGGAATACCTTTGATCATCAGTTGTCTCATCCGTTCCAAGCGAGCTTTGTAAACTATCATCAAAGAATTTTGAGGGAGAGAAGGAAATTGCTTGTGAAGATTTGCGAGAACTTCTTCCATCATGAAATCTTACTTTACCTACACAAATTAAACATACAAAAATAAAACACATCATATCACAATATATACACAAATTTGCATGGGTTGCCTCCCAGCTAGCGCTAAGTTTAACGTTGTCAACTAGACATAACTGCCCGAACGTTAGGCTGGATCTGCAAGTGTGACACTTTCTTTTTGTCGCTCAAATGATTCTCCCCAGTAGTGCTTGACACGTTTATTTTTAACCTTGAATGTTTTGTTGGAGTCGGGATCATGTATCTCAATGGCTCTATCTGGTAAAACCTTAGTGATTAAGAATGGACCTAGCCACCGTGATTTTGGCTTCCATGGAAAGAGTTTCAACCTTGATTTATTTAACAGTACCCTCTGCCATAGTTCTGGTTGTATGCACACTAACTTCTCACCATGTCTCTTCTTGGCCTTTTCTTTATACAGTTTGGCATTCTCAAAATGTTGTATGTGAAATTCCTCCAATTCATTGAGTTGGTGGAGTCTTTTCTCTTCTGTTGCTTGTAGTGCAAGAATTGGCTTCTTCAGTGCGCTATACGCTTTATCTTCAGGCTCCACATGCAATTGACTTGCTTTAAGTTTGTCAGTAGAACTTTGTATTGCATTGGAGTTCTGAATGGTACTATTTATCACATCAAGTCTGAAACATTCCTCATTCTTTTCATAATCTGGGAAATTCATGGCCTTGAAAACATTGAATGTTACTTCTTGGTCTTGTACCCTCATGGTTAGCTCTAATTTCTGTACATCAATAATGGTTCGACCTGTAGCCAATAATGGTCTCTCGAGGATTATCAGCACGTCTTCATCTTCCTCCATATCAATGACGATAAAATCTGCTGGGAAAATGAATTTGTCAACTTTGACCAGCACATCTTCAACTACACCTCTCGCAAATACGAGCGTTCTATCAGCAAGTTGTAGAGAGACTGAAGTGGGCATTGTTTCTCCAATCTGCAATTTCCTGAAAATAGAAAAAGGCATCAAGTTAATACTCGCACCTAGATCACACAAAGCCCTACCATAGTTATGCTCTGCTATGATGCAAGGAATGGTAAAACTGCCAGGATCTTTCAACTTTGGGGGAAGCTTCCTCTGGATGATAGCACTGCATTCTTCTGATAATGCTATTATCTCGTAATCTCCCAGTCTCCGCTTTCGTGAAAGAATGTCTTTCATGAATTTGACATAGCTGGGAATTTGTTCCAAGGCTTCTGCAAATGAGATGTTGATGTGCAGTTTTTTGAAAATCTCCAAGAATAGAGCAAACTGCTTGTCTAGTTTGTTTTTCTGGAGACGCTGTGGAAAATGTGGAGGTAGAGTAATTCTTTCTTGCTCTTTTTCCTTTGTTTCTTTTTCCTCCAGCAGTTGTTTTGACTCCAACATCTTCGTTGATTTCAGTACCATTTTTTAACATGATGGCATGACATTGCTCCTTCCTATGTTCCTTGGATTTGGTTCTGTGTTGCTAGGAAGGTAACCTGGTGGTCTGTAACTCTGAGCATTGGCCAGTTGTCAGATTTGATTCTCCAGTGCTTTAATGGAAGCAGATTGGCTTTGATTGAATGCTGCTTAGGCTTGAAACATAGCATCATATTTTGCTTCTTGTTTTTTGAACATCTCTGCAAACCATTCTTTCATTTATGGTTATTTTTCATACTTCTGGCCTTTGTTCTTTTGTTGGAATCCAGGTGGTGGATTGTTCTTTTGCCCTGAATTTTTGCTCCATGAAAAATTAGGATGATTCCTCCACCCTGGGTTGTAGGTGTTGGAATATAGATTGTTCCTCTATCTGTTGAAATTGTTGACATAGTTCACCGTCTCTTCTTATTGAACTGGTTCTGGTGCTCCTCTATATGGTGAACTTGTGGATCTAGCGATGTTTACAACTTGCATGCTTAGTGTTTCCAGACATTTGCATATTTGATCTAGCCTGGTATTCACTGCTGTGTTGGCTCCAACTTCATAAATTCCTGCAATTCTTTAAATCATGCTCCTGTTTGTTGGCCACAAGAAATTATTGTTGGCCATTTCTTCAATTAGGTCTCAGGCTTGATCTTCTCCTTTTGCCATCAAAGCTCCTCCAGCAGTAGCATCAATTGTGGTTCTCATCAGTCCAGAAAGTCCATTATAGAAGATTTGGACTTGTAGCCATTTTGCAATCTCATGGTGAGAGTATTTTCTGAGCAAATCCTTGTACATTTCCCAAGCTTCGTAGAGAGATTCTGAGTCATATTGCACAAAGGATGTGATGTCATTCCTCAACTTTGCTGTTCTGGCTGGTGGAAAGTATTTTGCAAGGAATTTGGTGGCTAGAGAGTTCCAAGTTGTGATGGAACTTGCTGGTAGTGAATGTAGCCAAGCTTTAGCGCTGTCTTTCAAGGAATATGGGAAAAAACGCAGTCTCATTGCTTCTTCAGCTGCTCGATTGTAGTTGAAAGTTCCGCAAACTTCCAGGAAGTTACTGATATGGGCATTAGGATCTTCAGTTGCATTCCCCCCAAACTGAACTGACTGCTGAATCATCTGAATGCATGTTTTGATTTCACATGTATTTACTGGTAAGAGAGGAAGTACAATACATGAAATGAAGCCGTTAACCACCAGAATGGTTCTGTCTTGAATGAGAATTGGTGGTGCAACTTCTAAAGGTTCAGGTTCCATGTTGACAATTGCTTCTTGTCCTTCTCTCATTTCCCTTCTCAACTGTCTGATGGTTCTTTCAATCTCTCGGTCAAGTGGTCGGAGTTCAAAGCTTCAGGTTCGTCTCATATAGTGTCTGAGAACCTGAAACACAATAAAACAAAAACAATAAGTAAAAAGAATATAGATACAAGTAAAGGTATCCAACCCAAAAACTAATAGTGAAAGATAAATAAGTCCCCGGCAACGGCGCCAAAAACTTGACCGGTGTTGTCATAATCGTTCAAGTAGTATAAAAAGTATCGATCCCACGAGGACTTAAAACCTTTTATTATCAATTTATGAAGTTAAATGTTTACAAGTATCTAATGGATTGATTGTTTGATTGGGTGGTGACTTTAAAATTAAACAAGTAAAAGAAAATGACACGGAAGTAGGTTGAGGAAAATTCAAATTTATAAAACTGTCTAGGGTTGTGAATTCTTCCAATATCTTTTTAAAAGATGAAGTGGTTATTTTATTTTTGTGTAATATATTGGTTTACTAACATGGAACATGAAATTCTGTAAAAACCTATGTCGATGGTCGGATGCAAATACCCAGTGTAACCCAATTAATCATATGTCTATGTCAACTAAGTTACCTGAATTCATTAAGATTAAGTTCCAATTGTGGCTACCCCCTTCCGACAAGTATATGTATATCCTATAAGGAAATCTATTAAAGGGTTATCTATCCTCAAGGAAGATCGTGGGCTATTAAGTCTAAGGATGAAACCTAAAATTCATTTGTCAAGTTTATTTTAAGTTTACCAGATCAATATTATTAATGGCCAGTTAACAAGAAGCATTAAGTTTAAGACTTAATAAGTAAACCTTTAAATTACCCAAACTATAAAATAACCCCTTATAAACCGGTAATATTGGAATTCATCATAACCCCAGATAACGGGCTTAGTTACAACACATATCTAAGGGTAGTAAAAGCTTAAATAAAATAAAAGACATAAATTAAAGCTTGGAAATTATAAACGTAAATAAAACAATACAGAAAATGTTGGGATTAGAGGATCCACTTTTAATATTTCAAAATTAGAAATCTCTTTTATTCTCAATGTTTACTGATTAATTAACTAGACCATAAAGGCGGTAATTTCATTTATCTCAATTAAATCCAACCGACCATATAGGCAGTAATCTAAACCGACCATATAGGCGAAAACTACGTCTGAAATGTAAAACCGACCATATATACGGTAAATAAGGTTGTCACCTAAACCGACCATATAGACGGTAAATAAGGTTGATTCAGATGCAGTGAGTCTAACTCTGATTTCATGGCTTCTTGCCACTTCACGGAGTCGATGTCCAACTTCGCTTCTCTATATAAGGGTCATTCTCTTCAACTAAGAGAACATCAAGACTCCTTTCTTATATCAAATACAAGCGTTCAGGAGGTCCAGATACCCTTCCGGTACTACGGTGTGTGGGTAATGAAGGTTCTTCATCTACTTGAACTTCAGGTTCCTCCATTGGTTCGTTGGTCTCAGGTTGTACTTCATCAAGTTAAACTTGTCTATGATTACCTCATTCAGACAAAAATTCTACCTCTAGAAATTTTACGAAGCGAGCTACGAACACATTTCGATGCTCGATATCATAGAATAAATATCATTTCGTATTTGAAGGATATCCAACAAACCAAAACTTTTGCTCTTGAGGAAAAGGTTTATTCTATAGAGCCATCCTAACGTATGCAAGACAGCCCCATGATGAGCGGAAAATATATCACTATTTCCCGCCCCTTTTACCTAATATTTTGTTTAGTTTCTCGGGTTTGATGAACGTTTTGATGTGTTTTAGTTTATTTGCAGATAAAATAAAATTGGGACTTAATGGAATCATTTAGGACGAAATGTGGGTCAAATAAGGGCAAAACCTGGACTTGATATTTTGATTTTGGAGATTGGAAACTTGAAAGGGCGTCCTAACGAAGTACAGTTTCAGAAATTATAGTTTTGCGCAATTGTCGTATTTTGGCCATAACCTTTTACTCCAATATCGGATTGAGGTGATTCAAGTTCCAGATTAAGGAAGACTCAAAGATCTACAACTTTGAAGAATAAAATAATTTCGAATTCTGAAGATTTCATGACCGAAATTGATGAAACAGCCGGAAGTGTGTTATGTGTAATTATTAAAATCATTTTCAAAGCAAAAAAATAAAAAAATAAAATAAAAATTTTCAAACTTCCACCAAACATGCTTGCATGTTTGGTGGAGGATTTGGTGCCATGTTTGATGCCATATTTAGTGCCATGTTTGATGACATGTTTGGTGCCATATTTGGTGGAGCAATTGGTGGAAGCCTTTAGATTTTCCGATAAATACCAAACCATTTCATTTGTAATTCTCATGATTTCCTTAGGTTTTTGTAAGAAATTTAAGGATTGCATCTTGTTTATTTATTTTTTGTAATTTAAATTATGTATTTTTATTTTCAGTAATAGTAGTAGTTTCTTTTCTTTTCTTTTCTTTTATGTTTTCTAGTTAGATTTCCGATGGGGTAAGGGTGAAGCTTTTATTATGTTAGTTTAGATCAATCTCCCTTAATTATAATATTGAAATTTATATAATTTAAATTAAAAGATTACCGCCTTAATGGCTGGTTTTATTTATTTGACATAATGTGACATCGCCTATATGGCCGGTCTTTAGGTGACAGATGATTACCGCCTATATGGCTGGTTTATGGACAAATAATAACCGCCTTTATGGTCGGTTGGTAATATCACTGATAATTTCTATATTATAATAAGGAGATTTCTAAATTAGAATTAGTAAAGGTGGATCCCCTAACCCCCATCATTTTATTTTTATTCTAGGGAAGTGATAAAACACAATATTCACATGCTTAATAATTGATTTAATTATATAATGGGTAATTCTTTAGTTGGTTTATTGAATCTTAAGCTTAATGCTTCTTGTTGCCTGATTACCAATAAGATTGATGTGGTAAACTTAAAATGAACTAGACGAAGGGATTTTAGGTTTCAGCCTTAGATTCAATACCTCACGATCTTCCTTGAGAATAGATAACCCTTTAATAGATTTCCTTACATGATAGGAATATAAATGTCGGGCGTGGGTAGCCATAATTGGAACTTGAACTTAATGAATTCAGGTAACTTGGTTAACATAGGAATATGATTAATTGGGTTACTTTAGGTGTTTGCAACTGACCGTCGGAAGAGGCTTTTGTATATCTTCGTGTTCCAGGTTAGCAAACTAATTTATTTCACATGTATAAGAAAATCAATTCATCATTAGAATAATATTATGTGGAATTACAACCCTAGATATTTGTGTCTTTTGTTTATTTTCCTTAGTATTTTCTTTTGTTTATTTTATTTATTTATTTATTCAGCAAATCCACATTCAACCATCCAATCAAACAATCATTCTCTTCTCCCTTAATTAGATACTTGTAAATAAATATTATCAATAATTAATAACAACAGTAGGAATTAAGTCCTCGTGGGATCGATATTTTTATACTACTTGAACGATACGTGCGCTTGCGTTATATGCGTGTTATTACATCGGTCAAGTTTTTGGCGCCGTTGTCGGGAACTTATTTTTCTTGAGTTATTAATTTTGAAGCTATCTAATTTACTTGTATCTATTTTTCTTTTTTTTATTTGTAATTTTTATTTCTTTCTTTTATTTTTCAGGTGGTTGAAAAATGGAACATTATTAGGAGATTGAAAGATTACGAGCATTACCAGAAGAAGATACACCCCAAATCATGGAGCAATAGTCTGGTTTTCTGTGGCCTGTTGTCCAGCCCAACAACTATCACTGGATGCCAGAACCAAGTAATACTACATTTGCTCAACAGAACGCAATGGGAAGATGTTTTAATATATGATGGTAACCACATGAGCGATCAATGCATATATCTTTTAGAGTGGCAGAATTATCGGAATCATTAAAGGTACGAAGAACCAGCATATTTCACCAACTCATATTGTCCATCTTATCCACCATCAACCTTTGATCTTCATCAAGAACCAGAACCATCAGAGGAAGATCAAGTGATTCACATGTTCAAAGATTAGTTCAAGAAATGGGAAGCTCAAATTGATGCACAATTTCAGAGTCAAGCTGAATCTATACATAGAAAACCTGAATTACATATCTCACGGAGCAGATGACACTGATGCAACCTTCGAATTCCAAGCATTTCACGATGACACTTTAGCAGAGGAGGAGACTGAGCAGTATCAGGAATATGAGGTATCAGTTCAGGAACCCAAACCAGCAAAGTCTCGATTTGATTTTTATTATTCGGACTCTGACGAGGATGAAGAACCACAGCTGTTTGTGCCAACAAAAATTGAGGATGAAATTATATATCCTCAAAATGAAGATCTTGGAGCTTCCATTGCATAAATGTTTGAAGAAGATCTACCTGAGCCAGTCACGTCAGAGGATAAAGACCTAAAATCAGACACATATTTACATCCTCAAATTGACACTTATGGAGCATGCATTTCACATATGACAGATGAAGAATTGAATGCGGAAATCCTAAAATACATTTGTGAAGAAAAAGGTGGAGCAAGAAGCAGAGCAAATAGAGGAGCAATTTAAAGAACTTGAGCATTCAAGTGAAACATCACTATTTTGGGGAGTACAAATTACACATATCGCTTAGAAGCTTGACAGAATAGAACTCTCACTCCAAGTTAAGCACCATACGAGACCTCCTAATTTTCTTTCTTTCTTTTCAGGAACCACTGGAGCGACAAAGATAAAAAAAGGTGGCACGAGCACTGAATTGGCCAAAATTCTTTTTGCCACTTTACCGATGAAAGAGACTTTTCAAAAGCAATTCTCATGGGATTGTCTTTAATCGGACGTCCAAAACCACGCTGAAACCTCCATAACAGATGGATTTCAGTCACATCTGGCTGAAGATGAAAAATTTAGCGCTAGCTGGGAGGCAACCCATGCAATTTGTTTTAATGTCTATTTTTATATTTTGTGTATACATGTTGTAGAGTTTTTAATTTTGTGTGTTATTTTTGTAGGGAAAGGCATAAACAGAGCATTTAAGGAGGAATGGTGTTTGGCAATCACAAAGATGAGATTTAAGTCATTAGTGATGGCTGAGTGAGGAATGGATTCTTGAGACGCGTTCTAATGGATTTATATACAAAACGAGTGGCGTATTGCGTACACAATTCTGTTGCCTTAATAATTGCTTTGATTTGCTTTTCGTTTGTTATTTTCTTTTATTTTCGCCGACAAGATCTATACTTTTTTACTTTCACGATTTATGTTAACGTTCATTGTCATTTGACAAGTACTAATACTATTTTTACTCACCATTTTCAGGATCTATAAATTCAGCTCGTCATTTTTCTCTTCTACACATTCAGATAAACATCCAAATAAAAGAGAGAAAATGGAAGCAACTTCACAACAGCGAGTCATTAAAATTTGTGTGTTCTGTGGATCTAACTCTGGCAATAAACCAAAGTTTGTTGAGGCTGCAAAGGAATTGGGGAGAGTTATAGCAGAACGAAATATGCACCGAATATATGGCGGTGGAAATCTTGGATTAATGGGAAGCATTTCAAAAGCTGTTCATGAGGGTGGCATTCACGTTTTGGGAATCATTCCAAAAACTTTGGCAGACGAACACATAATCAGAAAAACAAATGAAGATGAGCACATTGTCTCGGGTATGTCTGTACAACTCCTTGAAATGGTCAAAACTGCTGATGCTTTTATTGCTTTAATAGGTGGGCTCGGAACGTTTGAAGAGATATTCACAGTGGCATTATAGGCCCACTTGAACATTCATCGGAAGCTCATTGGATTACTTAACATTGATCATTTTTTCGATTTTCTGTTTGTGTTTCTTGCAGAAGCCAAAAGACATGAGTTCATCACAAAATCAGTACAAGATATTTTCCTGACTGCAACAAAGGCCGAAGAATTAATTGACCAAATCCTAGCCTTTGAACCAAAAATCGACCTCATTCTTTCCAAGTTAAACTGGTCAGATAGCGATCGTGGAAAAAAGCGTAAATTGGACATAGATCTTAATCGGTAATTTTTCGTAGAATTTCAGCTAAACAGGTATTATCTTCTAAACTCATTATCTATTTTTTCAGACATTGGGGACAATGTCTCATTTAGGTTTAGGGAGGAGAATAGTTGACTAGTACCTGAATTTTTTTGTGTTATTTTTATTCGATTTTTGGTCTAAAATTTTTCGAAAAATACAAAAACAAATTGAAAACTTTTACAAAAATTAAGAAAATTTTTTGTGTTTTTATTTTTAACTTGATTAATCAGGTGAAATTGATGAGAGATAGTTGTGTAAGGAATTTCCACTCTTGAGACGTATCTGAACCCATTTTCGAAACAAGTTAATTTTTTATTATTTCCTTTTGAATTATTTAATTTGTGAATTCTCCATAAAACTGACTAAAATGAATCTTCATATGCTCAGTTGGCAGGTATTATCAATATGCATGGTAACATACGAACATGAGCTGTAATTGAAAAGTTTGAAATATTCAGTGCTCTAATTTAATTGGAGGAAGTATCTATAAATGGCAATGGAGTAAAAAAAAGAAAACAAATTAAAAAAATTGTATAAAAACAAACGTCTGAGATCCGAGTTATTAAGTCTGTAAGGGTGTCTTAACACTTAGTACCCTAAAGCCAACTGGTTTGGGAGTCACTGGCTCAAAGCTCGTTACATGGATCGAAGATATTGCAAAATATATATATATATGAAGTCTGAGTAATTCAGTCTGTATGGGTGTCTTAACACCTAGTGCCCTAAAGCCAACTGGTTTGGGAGTCACTGGCCCAAAGCTCGCTACATAGATGAAAGATATTGTATATAAATAAAATCAAAAATCAAAAATCAAAGAAAAAAAATCAAAAAAATCAGAAAAAATTATTCCATTGCTACAAAAGGTGTGAATTCTGATAAAACTTTAGGACAAAGATGAGTTGATTAATAATTTGTTTGTTGTGTATATGAAGAATGGTAAAAATAATCGGAGAATTTACTTATTCGGTAATTTAGAAAGAAAGAAAACAACTACTAACTTGGAGTAGAAGTTTCACCTGTTTAGTCACTAACTTCTCTTTTCTCTTGTCTTTTTGCTTTTGTGTGCATTAATTTTATTATCTTTTTGCTTTTGTGTGCACTAGATTGACGTTTGTGGGTATCGTCACTGTAAGCCCTCACGAGACTACAACTCGTCAACTAGGGACACCTAGGGGTTTAAAGGCTTGTTGCATACGCTAAATGCAATCGTGATCCCTACAAAAGTGGCTTAATTTAATTTTAATTTTTTTTTTTGCATTTTATTTTGTTATTTTGCTCGAAGACTAGCAAAATGTTAGGTTTGG
Organism: Zanthoxylum bungeanum; assembly: GCA_019454045.1. Lineage (NCBI taxonomy): Eukaryota > Viridiplantae > Streptophyta > Magnoliopsida > Sapindales > Rutaceae > Zanthoxylum > Zanthoxylum bungeanum. The sequence goes on from SKCR01051445.1 coordinate 97,231, forward strand.
GGGTGTGATGAGCGGAAAATATATCACTATTTCCCGCCACTTTTACCTAATATTTTGTTTAGTTTCTCGGGTTTGATGAACGTTTTGATGTGTTTTAGTTTATTTTGCAGATAAAATAAAATTGGGACTTAATGGAATCATTTAGGACGAAATGTGGGTCAAATAAGGGCAAACACTGGACTTGACATTTTGATTTTGGAGATTGGAAACTTGAAAGGGCGTCCTAACGAAGTACAATTTCAGAAATTCCAATTTTACGCAATTGTCGTATTTTGGCCATAACATTTTACTCCGATATCGGATTGAGATAATTCAAGTTCCACATTAAAGAAGACTCAAAGATCTACAACTTTGAAGAATAAAACAATTTCGAATTCTGAAAATTTCATGACCGAAATGGATGAAACATCCGTAAGTGTGTTATGTGTAATTATTAAAATCATTTTCAAAGTAAAAAAAATAAATAAAAAAATAAAAATTGTCAAACTTCCACCAAACATGCTTGTATGTTTGGTGGAGGATTTTGTGCCATATTTGATGCCATATTTGGTGCCATGTTTGATGCCATTTTTGGTGTCATGTTTGGTGGAACAATTGGTGGAAGCTTTTAGATTTTCCTATAAATACCAAGCCATTTCATTTGTAATTCTCATGTTTTCCTTAGGTATTTGTAAGAAATTTAAGGATTGCATCTTGTTTGTTTATTTTTTGTAATTTAAATTATGTATTTTTATTTTCAGTAATAGTAGTAGTTTCTTTTCTATTCTTTTCTTTTATGTTTTCTAGTTAGATTTCCGCTGGGGGAAGGGTGGAGCTTTTATTATGTTAGTTTAGATCAATCTCCATTAATTATAATATTGAAATTTATATAATTTAAATTAAAGGATTACCACCTTAATGGCTGGTTTTATTTATTTGACATAATGTGACACCGCCTATATGACCGGTCTTTAGGTGACAGATGATTACCGCCTATATGGCTGGTTTATGGACAAATAATAATAGCCTTTATGGTCGATTGGACTTAATTGAAAATCTAACTTAATGAGGATACCACATGTATGGTCGGTTGGTAATATCACTGATAATTTCTATATTATAATAAATGAGATTTCTAAATTAGAATTAGTAAAGGTAGATCTCATAACCCCCAACATTTTATTTCTATTATAGGGAAATGATAAAACACGATATTCACATGCTTAATAATTGATTTAATTATATAATGGGTAATTCTTTAGTTGGTTTATTGAATCTTAAGCTTAATGCTTCTTATTGCCTGATTACTAATAAGATTGATGTGTTAAACTTAAAATGAACTTAACGAAGAGATTTTAGGTTTCAGCCATAGATTCAATAGCTCACGATCTTCCTTGAGGATATATAACCATTGAATAGATTTCCTTACAGGATAGGAATATACCTGTCAGACATGGGTAGCCATAATTGGAACTTGAACTTAATGAATTCAGGTAACTTGGTTAACATAGGAATATGATTAATTGGGTTACTTTGGGTGTTTGCAGCTGACCGTCGGAATAGGCTTTTGCATATCTTCGTGTTCCAGGTTAGCAAACTAATTTATTTCACATGTATAAGAGAATCAATTCATCATTAGAATAATATTGTATGGAATCACAACCCTAGATATTTGTGTCTTTTGTTTATTTTCCTTAGTATTTTCTTTTCTTTTGTTTATTTTATTTATTTATTTATTCAGTAAATCCACATTCAACCATCCAATCAAACAATCATTTTCTTCTCCCTTAATTAGATACCTGTAAATAAATAGTATCAATAATTAATAACAACAGTAGGAATTAAGTCCTTGTGGGATCGATATTTTTATACAACTTGAATGATACGTGCGCTTGCATTATACGCTTGTGATTACACCGGTCACCCCAAACCCTAACATAATTAAGATTCGGTTTCCTATCGGTCCATATCTCATACAGAGTTATAGGAACAACTTTAGAATGAATCTTATTCTAAAGATGAGCGACAGTTAAAAGAGCATAACCCCATAAGTAATAGGGCAAATCTATAAAACTCGACATAGATCGGACCATATCTAATAATGTCTGATTTCTCCTCTCGGACATTTCATTATGTTATAGAGTACCCGTAGGAGCATATTAAGCAAGAATCATATTTTCCTTTAAATAATCAGTGAACTCTCCACTCATATATTCACCGCCTTGATCAAATTGAAGACATTTAATATATATACAAGTTTATTTTTCTACTTCATTTCGGAATACTTTGTACTTTTCAAAGGTTTCCGATTTATGTTTCATCAGATAAACATAACCATACTATGACACATCATCGGTAAAAGTAACAAAGTATGAAAAACCACTGTGAGCAGTCTGACTCGTGGACCACATACATCAAATTGTATGAGTTCCAATAAGTCACTGACTCGATGTCCCACACCGGAAACTGGGATTTTGGTCATTTTACCTCTAATGTAAGATTTACAAGTTGAATAGGGTTCGATGGTGAGATCCTGAATCAAACCATTCCTAACCAACTGGGTTAGGTGTCTCATGGCTATATAACCTAACCTCATATGCCAAAGTTCAGTATTATTTATTTCAGATTGTTTACGTTTATTAATTCTAGTATTCAAGATATCTCAATAAGTATGCAAAATATAATGACCATGCTCATTTGGACACTCAAGGATCTGAATATTATTTCTGTCATATAAATACAAGGAACATGTCTTAATATTTACATGATATCCCTTTGTATCTAATATATGATATCCATTTGTATCTAATATAAAAAGTGATATATTGTTAGCTACACATCCTGGTGCAACATAGCAATCATTTAACAAATATTTCCCCATGGGTAAGAGAATCTCGCATAATCCCACTGCAACCGTATCCAGAGAGTCACCACTCCCGAATCGCAACTGTATCTCTTCAGATTTTAGGCGTCAACTTTCCTTCAGCACCTGCAATGAATTGCAAATGTGAATAGGACAAGCAGAATCTAAAATCCAACTATATGTAACAGCTTTACTAGTTAAAGAGATATAAATACTAGGAAAAATAAAAGTACCTGATGTCAATGCTCTTTCCTTCCTGATCTGGGCCAGGTAGTCTGGACAATTCCTCTTCCAGTGCCCGATCATGCTACAATGGTGGCATTTATCTTTAGAAGACCTATTGGGCTTCGCTATCTTACCTTACTAAGGAACATTGTATTTCCCTTCGTCTTTTTCCCCTTCGACTTGGAGTGGGAAGAAGCAGAAAGTGAAATGGGTTTCAGAAGGCGAGTCGATACTCATTTCCTTAAATCCTCCTACATTGTGAGAAGAATCCTATGAAACACATGGTAAGAACAGTGAATCCCGGTAATGTTGAAATACATCAAAAACTTGTGATACGATGCCGGGAGCGAACTAAGAATGACACTTCGTCCCAAAGTATCATTCAAATGGAAATCACTTCACCTTAATTGCTCGATCAGATCGATCCAATGAAGCATATGTGTGCTTACAGCCTATCCCTCATCAAGTTTTGAATGGAACAGTTCCATTGCAACTCTATGAACCAAGACCCGTTCTTGATTCATGAACGATTCCTGGAGTTGTGTCATCATGCTATATGCATCAGACATCTAAAAATATTGTCTTTCCACTTCTGAAGCCAGTGAACTGAGTATATATGATTTAAATCTTAAATTATCATCTTTCCATCTCCAGAAAGTCTCAAGTTCCTCCGGTGCCGCATTCTCAGATACAGCAAGGGGCAGAGGCCCTTTTAACACATCCAATTTTCTCAGATCCGAGGACAATCCTCAAATCCATATCCCAATCAATAAAATTCTCAATGCCTTTGAGCTTATTTATATCAAGCATACGAGCAAATAGGTTGTTTTAAGAAGCCGTCATCACAAATCTATCACATTGATAGCAAAAAACGATTAGCAGACAAAACAATTTCATATAATATCAAAAGCATTAAATAGATCATGAATTTTTAATCTAAAAATACACTCCCACTATTTCATGCAAAACTGTAATCCCCAAACAGAATACAAAATATTTAATAAATCAAATATAATAGTGAAAGGTGGACGCCATGAATATATTTCAGCTCACAGCTTTGGCACGTTCTCGCCTATATATATTCATTAGGCAGAGAACTCATTGTCAATCACTCACCAGTGACTCTGGGGTTCCGATCCTGATCGTTTCTCATTGTAACAGCTTTGGCACGTTCACAATGAGGCGTATCAATGTTAAACTTGTCAATAATAAATTCAAGATACTCGCGTAATCCTGGCAGCATTGTCAAGTTCAGGATTCTACTTTCGCTTGAATTTACCTAATATCATATATTTATCCGGTATAAATAAATTGCAACCGTCTATATCCTCACAACTTTGACACATTTTCGGATATAGTTGTAGAATATTTATCTATAAGTCGTATTGACAAGACGGACCAAGAAACATGCATCAAATATATATTAATTATAAAACCTTATTTTAAATAGGGATTTTCCGCAAAAGATGTTATACACTTTATTTTAATCAAATTAAATAAATACATGCATGAAGTAAATAATAGATTATTAAATTTATAGGCCTAATCATATCATGGTTCAAAAATCAGACTTGGTCTGATACCATTTTATTGGGGGTTTTTAGGCGGAATTATCGGGTAACGCCGCCGAACGCGAAAAATCAAATTTTTCCGATTTCAATAATTTTTCTTGGGTAATTAAAATAAACTAATTTATTCTAATTACTCAATATTCAAAAATTCAATTTTTACCCAAAATTCAAAATTTTTCTTTAATTACCGTGAGACCCTAAAGGATTGTATTTTGATCATTTTAGTTCTAATTTGTCAAATACAAATTTAAATGATTTCAAATCACTACCAAAATGATTTATACATGTCATATATATCAAAATACAACTCACAACAAAAATCCCATATTTTCTCAAAAATGTCGTGAGCACCCAACATTTTCTTCTTTGTTCATTTTGGTCCAAATTTGTCAAAATAAGTTTATATGATTTTCAATCAACACCAAAATAATTTGTATATCTTATAAATATCATTAAACAACACATATATGAAAAGCCCCAATTTTTGGTTGAGGTAAAAACCTTAATTTTTCAATTAATCAAATTAACAAAAATTAATATAATCAACAATTTGAAATAACCCAAGAACAATTCTAAGTCCTCAATGAGTAGTCTAACAACTCTAGAATGGAAAAAAGGTTATCTAATGATCAAAATAAAGCTTATTAACACATTACAAGCTTTCTTTAATTACATACATGCAAACATCTTTCATTAAAACTTCCAACACACTTATTACAAAACCAAGAGAGTAGAAAAAACTTCCAAGCATCACATGTTGTAACTAAGAACCATAGAAATATTTTTCTATTTAGAGAAAAGTAGAAAAAACTTACAAAACTTGAAGTTTCTTCACTTTTCTTCTTAACACTTCACTTTTTTCTCTCAACTTTCATTTTGTAATATATGGAAGCTTAACACCTGTAAAGAAAATGAAAAAATAAAACCTTTATATATTGCTAGGGTTCGGTCGAAAATTGCAAGAAAAGAAAAAGAGATATTTTTGCTATTTTAACAATTAAACAAGCAAAAATCATTTTGTACACTTTTTCTTTAAAAGTAAAAAAGTCAACATTTTACACTTAATCATTTCCTTTAATTAATTTCACCTTAGATATTTTTTATTTCAATTACTTTAGTTATTTAACAATTAAATAATTACTTAAATATAAATATTTAAATATATGTATTATATTTATTTTAAATAATCCAAATACATATATTAATGATATATATCAAATATCATAATTTGACAATTAATTAAAGTATTTTTAATAAAATCATATATTAAATAAAAATACACATTAATTAATAAATGACCGAAATGCCCCTATGCATGTATCTTTTTGTTTAACCATTAAATGATTTATAAATAATCAATATTATTATTAAGAGTTTCCCTAGTGCTCTACGAGTATATCTCATTAGTGAGACTCTCTAGGTTCATGCATATCCATCACAGAATCTAATTTTGTGTCCATAATTTACCCACCCGTAAATTATAATGACCACGGATAAACTCGCTGAACCATACAGGTCGAGGTAATTGCATAAGAATAATCCCTCTATCATAAGTATCCAGATTATTACAGAGATATAGATATGAACGTCAAATCTCTATTGATATAATCACGTCGACGTTTATATTAGAAATCTCTTAATAACACTTAGAACTCACTTCTACAGTGTATCACAGGCCCATGGATTTAACAGATTGCTAATCCCATATTAAATATCTATGCTATGTACACAGAGCTGACAGATTCTATCTTGACACACAGAGGATATCCTGAAGATCAGTCCACACCCAACAAACAGACGAAGGTCTGACCTAAATAGGACGGTGATGTGATTGTCATCAAAGTGTGGAGGATATCTCATATATCCACAGTGGTATCTCAAGTCAAAGAATCATTATGCTACTCAACCCGAGAAGATTCTTATTGACGTTGGTGTACCATGCATTAAGAATCTTCGGTGAGTCATTTAATGTTTATCCTATACAAACAGCTATTGTCTATACGAGTCTTGGAGACTCATGGTTTATTGAGAATCAACCATTGAAATCCAAGATTCCAATATACTACATGTATCGGTCTCAGCGGGTTTACTTATTGACCAAGTAATGTAAACCTTGACCAGGAACTGTTAAAAAAATGATATTGTTATGATACAACTCAATGTCAGTTACGTCTTTATCATATATAAAGAGATGTTATATTATAGAAACTGTTTATTTTATTCATAATAAAAAATTTACAAAAGTATTTATAAGGAAATACATAAGAAATTAGTACTCCGAGCACCAAACCTAACACTCGTGACGTTAATCACATTACCAAGTTATCATTGCGTAGGCTCTCTTCCCCAATCAATCGACAAGTAATAGCGTTGCCTCCTGACATAGCTACTGTCTGCCATATGAACCTTATTAATTCACATTCTGTTGGTAAATGTTATACACTCTGCCCATATACCAACTTGTATTCCAACCACTCATATTCGATTGCGTGTGTCACTCAATAGGTCTGAAGTCCACTTCAATCCCATCATCCGCTGGCCTACTCCTATCTTATCAATCATTGGGAGCCTCAAACTTATGTTTAAGGCTTACATCATCCATCTAGGAACAGAATGCTGCAACCCTGACTCATATCCTCGGGTTGGTCCATCGAAACAAGTAACATCCTTCATTGCATCTAATAACAGGTAGAAAAGCCTTCACTTCCCCCACTTTTTCTTTAAAAAGGTCAAGCCGACATTAAGCTTCTCGGCCGCTTCAGTTACGGGCATGTTTAGAACATTGAGAAATAACTTCCTCTAATGACAGTCTAAACTATTACGATTTTATTGCCTCTGTCGGTTCACCATAAGCTCCCTTCATCGTGTTTTGAGGCAAAAATTGGAATCATCGGGTCGATCTTCAAATGCAGCTGATTTTATTCCACTGGTCGGGTCAGACACCTCTGAGTCTTGAGTTTGAGCCCTATACTTAGCAAATGCCTTGGGCCTCCATCTTGGCAAGTGAAATCCACTTAAACACCCTTTCTTCATATTTCAAATCTTCTCGAATCCAAAAATCACCATCAACATTTACATATATACACATACAATATGATTGCTTGTCATTCAAATTTAGAAGGTATCATTATAATAAAGATCGAAGAAAAGAATCATTAATTAAACAAATCCTAACTTTACATTTGACATAAAAGAAAGCTAACGATTTTGCCATGACTAGACACTTCTCGATCCCCTCCCTCATGTCTCTTATCTTCCTCATTCTTATAGTGCGGGATATTACTGGAGGACTCTGGTGATCGCCTCTCCTCTCCCTCTTCCCACATTCTTTTTGCCTGCAAGGCTCTCGCTATCACAACTAACCTCACCCTCTGGGGATCATTCCTCTCGAGTTCACCATCCCCACTTAAATCTACAACCATTTTTCCTTCCGCTATCTCATTTCTCATCTGACTCGGACCAGCTCCGAAATCGTTCATTGTTCATATTTTATAGTCTTTCCATATTCTCCATCATGGATTTCATAAGGCTTTGGTTTTCCTCCTATCTTTTCTCATGCTTTCCTCTATTTTTCCCATCCACTTTGTTGTTGAACTCTCCGACGATCTGTGGTTTCCATCTTCCACCATCGTCCTATCACGTGAGTTGCTTTTTGTTCCAGACGGCGCCAACTATTGACGGGTGATTTTCATCCCAGGGGCAGTTACGAGATAGCTCTCCCGAGACAATCCTCCTTCAACCCAAAAACAAACATGGCAAAAGATAAAGTAAACACAAGAATCGACAAAGAGTGTTTAACGTGGTTCGGCGGAGCGAGTCCAGCCTACGTCCACGGGCATAAAGTGGGGAGGGTTGTTTTTATTACCAAACCAAGCTCGGCCGACCAGTTGTTCAGGAAATGTCTAAAAAACCGAGTTGATTGACTGTTTTTTCTTTTACAAGTTATCCTCGAATGAAATTTTTTCCAACCCTTACAAATATGATCGCCATCCCCTTATATATTAATGAATATATGGCATTATTCCCATATCTTTATGATGTCAGTACTGCAGATTTTCGGAGATTTGACAAGCTCTCTGCCCCAAATGCTTCGCCAAAAGCAAAATCTACCCTCTGATTTCATGTCACATCACGCCGTAAAAGTAAATTTTCATACTTTATCATTAATGATGACAGCATGTAAGATTTCTTGTACGAAAGTATATGTCAGAGGGGAAAGTCCATGTTATCCCAGTCACATATCGGACATCAAGAGGTCGGCAAAATGATATGTCATGACCTGTAATATTTGAGCTCATCATCTTCATCCAGAAGGAAAGATAGAGTTTAACCGAGTTGTCGATCTATAGTGGTCGGTCTTGGTTCTGATGTTGTCGGTCTCTGTGATTTACACAATGGTGTGACCTCTGGTCGGCTGGATGTAAGAAACTGTGTCTGGACTCTCTTCCTGGCTGAGGAAAAACCCGAACCCTCTGAACATCTAATCTTCCAAATAAGGAAAATTCCATCTCTGCCCTTACCGAACTGTTCAAATACCTTAGTCACAAAAACCACCATTAACATATGTCCCATAGTTCTCGGTTCCAAAGAGTGTACGAGTTGGTACCGGGAACTACAAAATCAGAAGTGTGAAGTCAACCAGTTGGTGGTCGGTTGTAGGAGTCATATAGAGAGCTTCCTTGACACCAAATAAGGTCGTCCCCGGTATCTTCAGGTGTCTGGTCACTGAGAATCCCAATGTCTATCCATGGGGAACACACTTCAAACCCGAGCTAACAGAACACTTGGCTCTGGGGGAATATTACCTTCCCAGACCAATCAAGGATCCGGTCATGAGGGAATGCTTCGTCCTCGTGCCGATAACATGAACTCGGTGGGACGTAACCCGACCCCGAGCTGAAGAAAGCACTTAGCTCTGGGGGAATGTTACCTCCCCAGACCAACAAAGATCCGGCCATGGGGGAATGCTTCGTCCCCGTGCCGATAACATGAACTCGGTGGGACGTAACCCGACCCCGAGCTGAAGAAAGTACTTGGCTCTGGGGGAATGTTACCTCACCAGACCAACAGAGATCCGGCCATGGGGGAATACTCTGTCCCCATGCCGATCAAATATACTCGGTGGGACGTAACCCGACCCCAAGGTGGAGAAATCACTTGACTCTGGGGGAATGTTACCTCCCCAGACTAACAAAAATCCATCCATAGGGGAATGCTTCGTCCCCATGCCGATCAAATGTACTCGGTGGGACGTAACCCGACCCCGAGGTGGTTGAACAAATAGCATCGGCAGAACGAATCCAACCCCGAGCTGGTGGTACAATGAGGCGGATCCCAACACGGGCGTCCCCTTGTCGGGCATCGGTGAAAAATAAAAATGGAATAAGACAAGGTTAGCATAATGGAGGTGTCTTAGCACATACTCCACGCAGTCCCAAAAAGATAACAACTCGGGTGCCCCGAGGCAGCGTCCTGCTTGGTGCCTCCTTAAACACAATTTTGAATCTTACAATTCAATGTCCCGCCTAGCCAGGCTACGGATCGGTGAGCTACCGAGACCCTGAGGGTAGAAACCTCTTCATACTGGGCGGCTCTGGAGCCTAGAAGCGCTATGAGGGCAGAAACCTCCCCATGCCATGCTTCTCCTGATCCGAGGCAGTTAGGTAGATACCCCACGGGGGACGAAGACTCCCCCAGTATCCTCCTTTCCTGTGGCATATTTTTTGGGGGGCATCGGTCTAAAATCTCTTTGTTTCGGAGGTGGCTTCCTTAATTCTCTATCCGGCCTTCGTGATATCTCTGACCTTACCATTTTTTCCTTTTGAACTCCTCCCTTCCGGGCGATCTTCTCTTCTACTTCCATCAAAACAAACCTCCTGGCCAACTCCAGGGCAGTGGCGTAGTCCGGTACGTCCTGGTCCCTCAGGTGAGTCCATAACTTCCCGACCTTCAGGGCCCCATTGAGACTTTCGAGTGCCTCGGAAGACTCGTATGCCCCGACCTCGAGCATCAAGTTGTGGTATCTTTCGATAAAGTTCTTCAGGGGTTCATCATCTCCCAGTTGATCAATCTCAACTCTCCCACCATCTTCTTTGGGACACATGCTCTTTTAAAGTGTCGGATGAAAGATTTCCTGAGCTGAGAGAAACTGCTAATACTTCCCGGAGTCAGACTTCTGAACTACAAAATCACGGGCCCACTCAGGGTTAAAGGGAACACCTTACAGATGGCCTCTTCCACCATTCCTTTGACCTCCATTAGTAAAATAAAACTCTTGACGTGGGACTTAGGGTCGGTGTGGCCCATGTACGAGTTTATAGATGGCATCGTGAACCACCTATGAAACTCTACTAACAAGATTTCTTCCGTAAAGGGAGATGATGTCTCTCCGTCCTGACCATCTCCTTTATCTGCCTTTAAGTTTTCTTCCCACTTTGTCATTTCCTTTCTAAACCAGGCTTTTATATGCTTATCAGTATTATCGCGCTGCCTCCCGCGGATTTCTTCACGCCTGCTGCCCCGGGCACGACGTGTGCCATGACTAGACACTTCTCGATCCTCTCCCTCATGTCTCATATCTTCCCCCTTCTTAGAGTGCAGGCTATTACTAGAGGACTCTTGTGATCACCTCTCCTCTCCCTCTTCCCACATTCTTTCTGCCTGTAAGGCTCTCGCTATCACAACTAACCTCACCCTCTGGGGATCCTTCCTCCCGGGTTCATCGTCCCCACTTAAATCTACAACCATTTTTCCTTCCGCTATCTCATTTCTCCATTGACTCGGACCAGCTCCGAAACCGTTCATTGTTCATCTTTTCTAGTCTTTCCAGCTTCTCCATCATGGCTTTCATGAGGGTCTGGTTTTCCTCCCTATCCTTTCTCATGCTTTCCTCCATTTTTCTCATCCACTCTGTTGTTGAACTCTCCGGCGATCTGTGGTTTTCATCTTCCGCCATCGTTCTATCACGCGAGTTTCTTTTTGTTCCAGACTCCACAGACGGCGCCAACTGTTGACGGGTGATTTTCGTCCCAGGGGCAGTTACGAGATAGCTCTCCCGAGACAACCCTTCTTCAACCTTGAATTTGTTTGGTTATGGAAAACCAAAAGCAAACGTGGTAAAAGACATAGTAAACACAAGAATCGACAAAGAGTGTTTAACGTGGTTCGGCGGAACGAGTCCAGCCTACGTCCATGGGCACAAAGTGGGGGGGTTGTTTTTATTACCAAACCGAGCTCGGCCGACCAGTTGTTCAGGAAAAGTCTAAAAAACCGAGTTGATTGACTGATTTTGCTTTTATAAGTTATCCTCGAATTAAATTTTTTCCAACCCTTACAAATATGATTGCACTCCCCTTATATACTAATGAATATATGGTACTATTCCCATATCTTTATGATGTCAGCACTGTAGATTTTCGGCGATTTGACAAGCTCTCTGCCCCAACTGCCTCGCCGAAAGCAAAACCTACCCTCTGATTTCCTGTCACATCACGCCGTAAAAGTACATTGTCATACTTTATCATTAATGATGACAGTCTGTAAGATTTCTTGTACGAAAGTATATGTCAGAGGGGAAAGTCCAGGCTATCCCGGTCACATATCTGACATCAAGAGGTCGGCCAAATGACCCGTCCTGACCCGTAATATCCGAGCTCATCATCTTGGTCTAGGAGGAAAGATAGAGTTGAACCGATTTGCCGATATATAGTGGTCGGTCTTGGTTCTGATGTTGTCGGTCTTTGTGATTTACACAATGGTTTGTCCTCTGGTTGGCTGGATCCAGGAAATTGTGTCCAGAATCTCTTCCTGGCTGAGGAACAACTCGAAGCCTCTGAACATCTGATCTTTCAAATAAGGAAAATTTCATCTTTGCCCTTACCGAACTGTTCAAACACCTTAATCACAAAAACCACCATCAACAATATTATTTGTCGCCGATTGCACGTAAGGAATCAATCAAATATCACTTTTATTTATTCAAAGTGGCTTAGCACTATTGTTTTTAGGCGTTATGCTCTTCCTTTGTTTAAAGAAATATATTTCTATCATCTTTTTATGATACTGCAAATAAGATAAAGTAAGAATCTTTAATAGTATGTATCGCTTTTACAAGACATTTGTTCCATATTTTCCTCTTCTTAGATATTGTAGGCTATGATATTATTTGTCTTTAATATGATGATTGAGTAACATATTTTTGTCTCCAATATTTTTCACGTAAAGAATCAATCAAATATCACTTATATAAATATATAAGAAAAAATGGGCTTAACAGTATAGTTTTCATGCATTGTGCTCTCTCTTTATTTAAAGAATGACATTTGAGTTATCGTCTTTGTATTTTTACAAGACGTGTATTGTAGCGTATTTTCATCTACTTAGATAGGGTCTGTTAAGATATTATTTGTCTTCAATATGATAAATATTTGAGAAACACGTCGGCTGTCTCTCATATTTTGCACGTACAGAATTCATCATATTTTTCTGTTATATATAAAAATATGCTTAACAATGTTGTTTTCACACATTATGCCCTTTCATTATTTAAACAAGGACATTTGATCGAGTCGTCTTGTACTGTCTTGGTAAAAATAAAAAATAAAAGTAAAACCTTTAATAATTGTGTTATGCTTTTTTAGGTTTTGGCTAAGATGTTATTTGTCTCTAATATGATGATTATTGAGTAACATATTATTTGTCTCGAATCTTCTATGCGTAATGAATCAATTAAATATCTCAGTTACATGTAAAAAGAGGCATAACACTATTGTTCTCAAACATATGATCTTTCTTTGTCAGTATAAAGACAATTGTTCCATATTAATTTTTCTCTCCTTAGATTGAGACAACTAAGATGTTGTTTATCTCTAATATGATGATTAATATATAAAGAATAAAAACACTAATGTTTTCATGCATTATGCTTTTCCTTTATTTAAAGAAAAAAATATTGTGTCATATTTGTATTTCTTTTTAAAAAAGAAATATAATGATTAAAGTTATTCCTTTGGTGGCTTGTAAGTTTATAAAGTTTAATGGTGTAAGAAATATTCCATTCTTTTGGTTTATGTGTATCACGGACGGACGCAACAAATCTGACGCACATTGAAACTTGAAAAATTCTATTTAAGCACCATTTTGTTAACTCTTCTCAAAAAACTCTTTTAATTTCTATGTACCACAATAATAATGGCACCTCCACCCCTAGCTAAGCTGAATGAAGATCAACTCCGCAAGCTTGGTAGATTAATTTACTACCAAGAAGTAGAGGCCATAAAAGATATCAAATTCCAATCCGAACCCGAACTCGCCAAATACCTTCGAGATTGCAAATCCGGGTACCAAAATGTGTTGGGCATTTTGGATTCTAGTGTTTGTTGTGATTCACCGATCACTCTTGGAGTGTTTGAGGAAAAACCGAATTGTAATTTATTACTCTCAAGAATAATTACAAGTTTTACACAAATGAAAACTTACAAAAGACCTCACTTCACAACACTCTCTGTTTTCTCTCATTTGGGATACTCTAAGCTCACTGGAAGGCTTGTTTTTATAGTGCCCAAACCGTGTGCTACAGTGTCACACGGTTTGGGCAGTTGGCAACTTTGCCAACTTTCAAAGATGAGCTTGCATGCTTTCATTTCAACCTTTCGGTGGAGTCTTGGCAGCATGCATGCATGTGGTTCCAGGTTGGTTTCCAGCAGCTGGACTCAACAATTCTCCCCCTCCAGCTGCATCTGAAACGATCGTCATCTGACGCTATCCTGGTTATGTCTCTGCACAACTCTAGCTTGTCTCGGGTAACCACCTTTGTAAAATGTCGGCTGGATTCTCATCTGTATGGATCTTCACTAGTCTCAGCAGTTGTTGATCCATCACCTCGCGTATCCAGTGATAGCGAATGTCATGTGTTTCGTCCGGGCATGATACATTGAGTTCTTGCTCAAGTCCAGAGCACTCTGACTGTCACTATGTATCTTGTAGTCTGTTTGCTTAATCCCTAACTCTGGAGAAACCGCTTTAGCCACAACATTTCTTTTCCTGCCTCAGCTATGGCAATGTACTCAGCATCTGTTGTGGATAATGCAATACACCTCTACAATCTTGACTGCCATGACACAGTTCCCCCTGCAAAAGTGTAGATGAATCCTGATGTAGATTTCCTACCATCAAGATCTCCTGCCATATCTGAATCTGTATAGCCTTCCAAGATCGGATCAGCTCCCCCGTAACACAGACGAAACTTCGTTGTACCCTTCAGGTACCTGAGAATCCATTTGACTGCCTCCCAGTGTTGCTTTCCAGGGTTAGAGAGAAAACGGCTCACTACACCCACTGCGTGTGCAATATCTGGCCTGGTACATACCATTGCATACATTAGGCTTCTAACAGCTGAAGAATATGGTATTGCTGACATTTCCTCTATCTCTTTCTTGGATGAGGGGCACGAACTCGTGCTCACTTTGAAATGGTGTGCTAGCGGAACGCTGACTGGTTTGGCTTTCTGTATATCGAACCTCCTGATTACCCGTTCAATATACCTCTCATGTGAAAGCCACAGTTTCTTGTTCTGTCTGTCACGAACAATCTCCATTCCCAAAATCTGTTGAGCTGGTCCTAAGTCTTTCATGTCGAAAGCCTTAGAGAGTTCCTTCTTCAGCTGGCTGATCTTCGCTGCTTCTTGTCCAACAATCAACATGTCATCTACATACAGTAGAAGAGCAACGAAATTTCCATCTGGAAACCTCTGAATGTATACACACTGATCTGCTGCAGTTCTTTTGTAGCCTTGACCCACCATGAATAAGTCAAACTTCTTGTACCATTGCCTCGGTGCTTGCTTGAGACCGTACAAGCTCTTTTTCAGCTTGCAAACAAGGTTTTCTTTACCTGAAACCTTGAATCCTTCTGGCTGCTCCATGTAGATTTCTTCATTCAGATCACCATGAAGAAATGCTGTTTTGACATCCATCTATTCAAGCTCCAAGTTCAGTCTAGCTACCAATCCTAGGATAACTCGGATTGAAGTCATTTTTACCACCGGTGAAAAAATCTCATCAAAGTCAATTCCCTTTTTCTGTAGGAATCCTTTAACCACTAGCCGAGCTTTGTGTTTCACCACTTTTCCGCTGCCATCTTTCTTGAGCTTGAACACCCATTTGTTCTTCAGTGCCTTCATTCCATGTGGGAGCTTGACTATCTCATAAGTGTTATTTTTCTGCAGAGATTCCATCTCATCCTGCATTGCGTGCAGCCATTTGTCTTTGTCCTTATGAGATACTGCTTCGTTGAAGGTTTCTGGCTCCCCCTCGTCAGTAAGCAGAATATATTCTGATCCTGAGTATTTGGCTGATGGAATCCGGCCTCTCTCGGATCTTCGTACTGGAGGTTCTGGCTGTCTGTTGTCATCCGGATCTGTGGATGACCCTGAAGCTTCTGATGGAGCAGGCTGCAGCTCCCCCTGCTAAACACCTCATTCCTCCTCTGGTTCTGCTTCTAGTATGTCTTGCACCCCATCATTATCTGTGGCCTCTGGTGTTGGTGCTGGTGCTGTGTCTGGATTTGCATTGGCATTGTCGGCACTGGTTTTAGAAGACATCTTGGGCTTTTCAATGTCTTCTATTGTCTGGTCTTCGAGAAACACTACATCTCTGCTTCTGATGACCTTCCTTTTGAAGGGGTTATTTAGGGGGTGAATCCGGTAACGCAGCGGAAGCGGTGAAAATACGATTTTCAGATTTCAAAACTTTTTCTTGGATTAATTAAATAAACATATTTATTTAATTACCCAATAATCAAATTATGAAAACAAAATTTCAAATGAATCATATTCAAGTGAAATTACCAAATTACCCTTATATGGTATTTTGTCCATTTTAGTCCGAAATTGATCCAATCAATTTTGAATGATTCTAAATCATTTCTAAGATGAACTTAGCATGTTCAAAACATCAAAAAACACCAAAACCACAAGAATCCCCAAATTCTTATCAAGGCCGTGAGCCTCCATTTGGTACCAATTTGTGCATTTTGCACTTTCATGCTTCAAGACACATCCAAATGATATCCAATCAACATGAAACTTTATATGCATCATATACACACATAAATACACAACATATATGAAAACCCCAAATTTGGAGTTAGTCATAAACCCTAATTTTCAATTTCCTCAAATTGGACAAATTAGGCCATATACATTAAATCAATTGTTTCAATCATCAATCTTACATCTAATTCAAGTCTCAACACAATGAAACAACTCAAGATAAAATCTAGGTCATTTAAGAGTGGGTCAACAACTCTAGATTAGCAACTTGGTTTCTAAAACCTTAAAAGAATGTTTACAACTACACTAGTCACAAACTTCCTTCATCATACATGCTTTACACACTTCACCAAAATTTCCATCAACAAAAACCACAAAGAACAAAGAAGAAATAACCTAAGGATATCATATATTGAAGCCTAGATCCTAAGGAACAATTTCCTTACTAATAGTAAGTTGGAAAAAACTTACTAAAATCAAGCTTTTCTTTGATCTTTCTTTCTTTCTCAAGCTTCCTTTAAGTTTCTTCAATGGAGAATTCTTTTGTGAAATGTGTATTAGGTTAAACTAAATGAAAAGCAAATGAAAACAATATATACCCTTGAAAGAAGGCCTTGGCCGAATTCAATAACAAGCATATACAACACAAAATTTTCATTTCAATTTCATTTCAAATGCATTTGGTCAACTTTATAAATATCTAAAAACTTTATGATATTTATTTAAGTCAACAATTGCAACTAACATCATTTACTTTAAATATCCTAATGTAAGATATTTATATTTTAATTAATTTAATCATTTAACAATTAAATAATTAATTAATTAATCAAAACAAATATATTAAATATATGTATAATATTTACATTAAATATTAAAAACATATATTCATTTAGGATATAAGTCAAATAAATAACTCATTTTGACTATTAATTAATGTGTATTTAAATTAATCAAGTATTAAATGTAAATACACAATAATTAAGCAAATGACTATCTAGTCTCTTTAGCATGTATCTTGCGTTTAACCATTAAACGACTTTATAAATAATCAATATTATTTATTTATGTTGCTCTAGTGCTCAACGAGTATGTTTCATTATTGAGACTCTCTAGGTTCAGGTATATCCGTCACGAAATCAAATTTCGTGTCCATAATCTATCCACCCGTAGATTATGACGATCACGGATAATCTCGCTGAACCATACAGGTCGAGGTCATGGCAAATGTATAATTCCTCCGTCACAGGTATCCGGATAAATCCCAGAGATATAGATGTAAAGTCAAATCTCTATCGGGATTATCCAGTCGACTATTCCATTAGCAATCTCAAAAAGAATTTTAGAACTAGCTTCTAAACTTTACCACGGGCCCATGGTTTTATCTGATTGCTAATCATATGGACTACCTATGCTCTGATACACAGAACTGACGGATCCTATCTTGATACACATAGGACACCCTGAGGATCTGTCTACACCCAACGAACAGGCGGAGGTCTGATCTAAATAGATCGGTGACGTGACTGCCGTCTAAGTGTAGAAGATGTCTCATGTGCCCACAATGGCATCTCAAGTCTAAGAATCACAAGTGCTACTCAACCCAAGAAGATTCTTATTGACGCTGGTGTACCATCCATTAAGAATCTTCGGTGAGTCGTTCAGTGTTTATCCGCTATAAACACCTACACGTCTATACTAGTCTCCAACTAATGGTTCTTGAGAAACCATTGGAATCATATATTCCAGTATACGACATGTACCGGTCTCAACGGGTTTACTATACTGACCAAGTAGTGTAAACCTTGACCAGGAACTGTCTGAGAATGACAACGTCATGATACTTCTCAATGTCCGTTGCGACGCTTTTGCAACTGTATCATGACTAATCATTCTAGGGTCATTACGTCTTTACCATATAGAAATATAGATTATATTATAGAAACTGCATATATTATTCATAATAATAATGTTTTACAGAAGTATTTAACAGAAATACAACCGGGAATTGGCGCTCTGAGCACCAACCCCAACAAAATCTCCCACTTGCTCTAGTGCCAATATCGATTGTATCTAATACCCATCGACTCCACGTGTTTATCAAACAGCTTCGGAGGTATGGCCTTCGTCAGCGGGTCTGCTACATTATCTTCACTCGGTACCTTGCACACGATAATATCCCCTCGCGACACGATCTCTCGAATGATGTGGTACTTGCGTTCCACATGCTTCGACTTCTGATGCGCCCTCGGTTCTTTTGCTTGCGCAATGGCTCCAGTATTATCACAGTATAACGGAATCGCATTCTCGATACTTGGGACAACTCCCAATTCTGTGATAAAGTTCTTTATCCACACAGCCTCTTTTGCAGCTTCAGAAGCTGCAATATATTCCGCCTCAGTGGTGGAATCAGCTGTCGATCCCTGTTTGGAACTCTTCCAACAAACTGCACCTCCGTTAAGGGTAAAGACAAATCCAGATGTAGACTTTCTATCATCGGAATCCGATTGGAAATCGGAGTCTGTATACCCATTAACCTGCAGTTCGTTTCCTCCATAATTTTAACTTATCCTTAGTACCTTTAAGATACTTTAGGATATGTTTAATGGCCATCCAATGGTCATTACCTGGATTGGACTGATATCGACTAGTTACGCTAACAGCGAAACTGATATCAGGCCTCGTACATAACATGGCATACATTATGCTACCCAAACACGAAGCATAAGGTTGGTTAGACATTCTAACCTTCTCATCTTCTGTTTGTGGACACATCTTCTTAGAAAGATGAATCCCATGTCTGAACGGTATGTTTTGTCTTACAGTTACCAAAACTATACCGTTCCAAGATCTTATCTACGTACGTTGATTGGGATAACCCAATCAGCCTCCTTTGTCTATCTCTATAGAGTTTTATCCCTAAAACATAGGAAGCTTCTCCCAGGTCCTTCATGGAGAAATTCTTACAGAGGTACGCTTTGACGCTTTGCAACATACCTAAATCATTCCCAATGATTAGGATGTCATCAACATATAGGACTAAAAATACGACCATGCTCCCACTGGCCTTCTGATACACACAGGATTCTTCCGAATTCTTGAGAAAACCAGACGATCTAATAATCTCATCGAATCGAAGATTCCAACTTCGTGAAGCTTGTTTAAGTCCATAAATGGACTTCTTAAGCTTACATACCATGCCCGAGGTTTCGCTGGATGTGAAACCTTCCGGCTGTTCCATATAGATTTCTTCATCAAGAAATCCATTTAGAAAAGCCGTTTTGACATCCATTTGCCAAATCTCGTAGTCATGATACGCAGCTATAGAAAGCAAAATCCGGATAGACTTAAGCATTGCTACCGGCGAAAAAGTTTCATCATCGTAGTCGACCCAGGTCGCTGCGTGTAACCTTTTGCTACCAGTCGGGCCTTGTAAGTTTCAACCTTACCGTCAGGCCCGCGCTTCCTCTTGTAAACCCATTTACAACCGATAGGAACAATTCCTTCGGGAAGCGGAATCAAGTCCCAAACTTGATTTTCATGCATTGAGTCTATCTCGGATTTCATGGCACTTTGCCATTTCACGGAGTCGATGTCCAACATCGATTCTCTATAGGTGAAAGGATCTGTCTCTTCAACTAAGAGAACATCCAGACTCTTTTCTTGTATCAAATACAAGCGTTCAGGAGGTCTAGATACCCTTTCCGACCTACGGAGCGTGTGTGTTGAAGGTCCTTCATCTACTTGAACTTCAGGTTCCTCCGTTGGTTCGTTGTTTTCAGGTTGGACTTCATCAAGCTCAACCTGTCTATGATCACCACCTTCTGACAAAAATTCTACTTCTAGAAATTTTGCGAAGCGAGCTACGAACACATTTCGATGCTCGGTATCATAGAACAGATATCCCCTCGTGTTCGAGGGATATCCAACAAACCTAAACTTTTGCCCTCGAGGCGAAAGCTTACTTTGCTGAGTTACCCTGACATAGGCAGGACAACCCCAAACCTTAATATAATTAAGATTCGGTCTCCTACCGAACCATATCTGATACGGTGTCGTAGGAACAGCCTTTGAAGGAATCTTATTCAAAAGATGTGCGGCTGTTAAGAGACAGTAGCCCCATAAATAATAGGGCAAATCTGTGAAACTCAACATCGATCGGACCATATCCAATAAAGTCCGATTTCTCCTTTCAGATACACCATTGTGCTGTGGTGTACCTGGAGGAGTATATTGAGCGAGAATCCCATTCTCCTTCATATAATCCATGAACTCACCACTCATATATTCACCGCCTCGATCTGATCGAAGGCATTTAATATATTTACCAGTTTGTTTTTCTACTTCATTTCGGAACTCTTTGAACTTTTCAAAGGTTTCCGATTTATGTCGCATCAAATACACATAACCGTACCGTGATAAATCATCGGTAAAGGTAACGAAGTACGAATAACCACTGTGAGCAGTTTGACTTAGTGGACCACATACATCAGAATGTACGAGTTCCAGTAAGTTAGTGGCACGGTGTCCAACACCAGAAAATGGGGCTTTGGTCATCTTACCCTGAATACAGGATTCACAAGTTGGATAGGATTCAATGGTAAGATCTGATATCAAACCATTCCTAACCAATTGGGTAAGGCGTTTAACGCCAATGTGACCAAGTCTCATATGCCAAAGTTCAGTATTATTAATTACAGGTAAACTACGTTTATTAACTCCAGTATTAATATATCTTTTGAAGTTTGCAATGTATAATGACCATGCTGGTTTGGACAACTAAGGATCTGAATATTATTTTTATCATATAAATACAAAGAACTATTCTTAATATTAATACAAAAGCCTTCTGTATCTAATAAAAAGTGATATAATATTAGCGACACATCCCGGTACAAAATGACAGTCATTTAACAAAAGTGTCCCATTCGGCAATGAGATCTCGCATACTCCCACTGCAACTGCATCCAAAGAGTCTCCACTCCCGAATCGCAACTGCATCTCTCATCTCTCCAGGCTTCAGTTTCCTACTTTCCTTCAGCACCTGCAACGAATTGCAAATGTGAATGGGACAAGCAGAATCTAAAATCCAGCTGGATGTAACGGCTTCACAAGCCAAAGATAAATCAATAACTGGAAAAATAAAAGTACCTGATGTAGAAGCTCTGTCTCTCCTCACTTGGGCAATGTAATCAGACAGTTCCTTTTCCCACCAGTCCTTGCCGCAGTGGTGGCATTTGTCTTCAGAAGCCCTTTTGGCTTTGCAATCTTCGCCTGTTGTTGAGACCAAAAGCCTTCTTCTTCTTCTTGCCTTTCTTGTTCTTTCCCTTGGACCATCCTTGGGAAGAAGCCGAAAGAGAAGTAGTTCTAGGAGGGCGAGTCGGTACTCCCTTCTTAAGGTCCTCTTCTGCCGTGAGCAACATCTATGTAGCTCCTGGTAGGTACAGACAGTCCCGTGCATGTTGAAGTACATCACGAACTGGCGAAATGAAGCTGGCAGTGAACCAAGAATGACACTCCTACCGAGAATGTCATTCAAGATGAGATTATGTTGCCTCAATTGATCGATCAAATCGATCATCTGAAGAACATGTGGGCTGACACTCTGCCCCTCATCCAGACGCGCATGGAACAGTTCCATGGCGACTTTGTGAACAATAACTTGTTCCTGGTTCTCAAACGATTGTCTCAATCGCGTCATCATACTATAGGAATCTAACATACCATAGTACTGTTGCTTGAGTTTCGGAGACAGTGAACTAAGGATGTATGATTTAACCCTTAAATCATCATCTTTCCAAGTTTCAAAAACTTGGCTTTCCTCCTCCGAAGCATCCTCGCCCACTGCAATGGGCAACAGACCCTCAAGAACATAACCCAGCTTTTCGGAATCGAGGACAATCCTCAAATCCAATTCCCAGTCTGCAAAGTTCTCAGCGCCTTTCAGTTTGTTCGCATCAAGCATACGCGCAAACTGATTTGTGGATTGTCCCGCCATCGCCAATCTATCATATAGATCACGAAAAACGGTTAGCAGAAATAAAGCAGTTTCATATAATATCAAAAGCATAAACTAGATCATGGATTTTAATCTAATATGCCCCTCCCACTAAATCATGCAATACTGTAATCCCAAAACAGAATACAAATATTTAATAATTAAATTAAATACTAATAGAGAAAAGTGGATCCCGTGAATATATTTCGGCTCACAGCAGAGGCACGGTCTCGCCTACGTATATTCATCAGGTAGACAACTCATTTGTCAATCATTCACTAATGACTCCTAAGTACCCGGTCCTGGCCGTTTCTCGTTGTCGCTGCGAAGGCAGGCCCACAAGGAGACGTACCAAGGTTAAACTCGTCAATGATAAACTCAAGTTACTTACGTAATTCTGACAGCTAGGGCACGTTCAGAATTCCGCTTTTACTTGAATTTACCTAGTATCTAATATACATCCGGTATAAATAAATCTTTATCGGCTACATCCTCACAGCAGAGGCACGGTCTCGGATGTAGTCACAAAGAAGTATTCATAAACCGTATTGACAAGACGGACCATATAACATGCATCAAATACAAATTACATTTAAACCTTATTATTAGGGATTTTCCGCTAAGTGTCATACACCCTAAATCTAACCAGTTTAGATCCTAATAAGCATGCATAAAGTCAAGAAAACATGATTAAACATTGATTCAATGAAGGCTAATCATTTTAGGTGGCCTAGAATCAGACTCGCTCTGATACCATTTTGAAGGGGTTATTTAGGGGGAATCCGGTAACGCAGCGGAAGCGGTGAAAATACGATTTTCAGATTTCAAAACTTTTTCTGGATTAATTAAATAAACATATTTATTTAATTGCCCAATAATCAAATTATGAAAACAAAATTTCAAATGAATCATATTCAAGTGAAATTACCATTACCCTTATATGGTTTTTTGTCCATTTTAGTCCGAAATTGATCCAATCAATTTTGAATGATTCTAAATCATTTCAAAGATGAACTTAGCATGTTCAAAACATCAAAACACCAAAACAACAAGAATCCCCAAATTTCTTATCAAGGCCGAGCCTCCATTTGGTACCAATTTGTGCATTTTGCACTTTCATGCTTCAAGACACATCCAAATGATATCCAATCAACATGAAACTTTATATGCATCATATACACACATATATACACAACATATATGAAAACCCCAAATTTGGAATTAGTCATAACCCTAATTTTTCAATTCCTCAAATTGGACAAATTAGGCCATATACATTAAATCAATTGTTTCAATCATCAATCTTACATCCAATTCAAGTCTCAACACAATGAAACAACTCAAGATAAAATCTAGGTCATTTAAGAGTGGGTCAACAACTCTAGATTAGCAACATGGTTTCTAAAACCTTAAAAGAATGTTTACAACTACAACTAGTCACAAACTTCCTTCATCATACATGCTTTACACCTTCACCAAAATTTCCATCAACAAAAACCACAAAGAACAAAGAAGAAATAACCTAAGGATATCATATATTGAAGCCTAGATCCTAAGGAACAATTTCCTTACTAATAGTAAGTTGGAAAAAACTTACTAAAATCAAGCTTTTCTTTGATCTTTCTTTCTTTCTCAAGCTTCCTTTAAGTTTCTTCAATGGAGAATCTTTTGTGAAATGTGTATTAGGTTAAACTAAATGAAAAGCAAATGAAAACAATATACCCTTGAAAGAATGCCTTGGCCGAATTCAATAACAAGCAATACAACCAAATTTTCATTTCAATTTCATTTCAAATGCATTTGGTCAACTTTATAAATATCTAAAAAACTTTAGGATATTTATTTAAGTCAACAATTGCAACTATCATCATTTACTTTAAATATCCTAATGTAAGATATTTATATTTTAATTAATTTAATCATTTAACAACATTAAATAACTAATTAATTAATCAAATACAAATATATTAAATATATGTATAATATTTACATTAAATATTAAAAACATATATTCATTTAGGATATAAGTCAAATAACTCATTTTGACTATTAATTAATTTGTATTTAAATTAATCAAGTATTAAATGTAAATACACAATCATTAAGCAAATGATTATCTAGTCTCTTTAGCATGTATCTTGCGTTTAACCATTAAACGACTTTATAAATAATCAATATTATTTATTTATGTTGCTCTAGTGCTCAACGAGTATGTTTCATATTATTGAGACTCTCTAGGTTCAGGTATATCCGTCACGAAATCAAATTTCGTGTCCATAATCTATCCACCCGTAGATTATGACGATCACGGATAATCTCGCTGAACCATACAGGTCGAGGTCATGGAAATGTATAATTCCTCCGTCACAGGTATCCGGATAAATCCCAGAGATATAGATGTAAACGTCAAATCTCTATCGGGATTATCCAGTCGACTATTCCATTAGCAATCTCAAAAAGAATGTTTAGAACTAGCTTCTAAACTTTACCACGGGCCCATGGTTTTATCTGATTGCTAATCATATGGACTACCTATGCTCTGATACACAGAACTGACGGATCCTATCTTGATGCACATAGAACACCCTGAGGATCTGTCTACACCCAACGAACAGGCGGAGGTCTGATCTAAATAGATCGGTGACGTGACTGCCGTCTAAGTGTAGAAGATGTCTCATGTGCCCACAATGGCATCTCAAGTCTAAGAATCACAAGTGCTACTCAACCCAAGAAGATTCTTATTGATGCTGGTGTACCATCCATTAAGAATCTTCGGTGAGTCGTTCAGTGTTTATCCGCTATAAACACCTACACGTCTATACTAGTCTCCAAGACTAATGGTTCATTGAGAAACCATTGGAATCATATATTCCAGTATACGACATGTACCGTCTCAACGGGTTTACTATACTGACCAAGTAGTGTAAACCTTGACCAGGAACTGTCTGAGAATGACAACGTCATGATATTCTCAATGTCCGTTGCGACGCTTTTGCAACTGTATCATGACTAATCATTCTCCGGTCATTACGTCTTTACCATATAGAAATATAGATTATATTATAGAAACTGTATATATTATTCATAATAATAATGTTTTACAGAAGTATTTAACAGAAATACAACCGGGAATTGGCGCTCTGAGTACCAACCCCAACACCTTTCCTTCGGGTCCCATAGCCTGTATCCAAATTCTTCGTCTCCATAGCCTATGAAAATGCATGGAGTAGTTCTTGCATCGAACTTCTGCCTGAGCTCCTTGGATACATGTGCAAATGCTAAACATCCGAATATTCTGAGGTGAGAATATGAGGGATTCTTACCAGACCACACTTTCTCCGGAATCTCAAAATTCAACGGTACTATGGTGATCTGTTGATCAGGTAGCAGGCGGCACGAACCCTTCTCCCCAGAATGGCTTTGGCAGCTTAGCCATACTGATCATGCTTCTGACTTTCTCCATAATGGTGCGATTCATCCTTTTCAGCGACACCATTATGTTGTGGGGTGCGTGGAACAGTCCTCTCGTGTCGAATACCGTGGCTTCCGCAGTAGGCATCGAACTCTCTGGAAGTGTATTCGCCTCCATTGTCTGTGCGAAGGGACTTCAGTTTCTTCCCTGTTTCATGCTCGACCATGGCATGAAACAGCTTGAAATAGTCCAGGACCTGATCCTTTGATTTCAGAAAATACACCCAAACTTTCCGAGAAGCATCGTCAATAAAAGTCAGAAAATATTTATTACCGCCTAATGAGTTTACCTCCAAGGGACCACATACATCAGAGTACACCAGACTGAGTAACTCTGATTTTTTTGTAGAAGAGAAATTGAAAGAGACTCTATGTTGCTTACCGAATAGACAGTGGTTGTAAGGATCCAAATTAGCATTTTTGGAGACGGTGATTAGATCATTCTTTGTCAAGGTAGACAACCCTCTTTCACTCATGTGACCGAGTCTCTGGTGCCACAGATTCTGAGAAGCCTCCCGTTCAGCTACATTGAGGCTTTCTGCACAAATCTTCACATGAGTCTTGTACAAGGTTCCACAGATGTATCCTCGGGCGATGACCATGGCACCTTTTATCATCCTCCAAGTGCCGTTGCTGAAGTGGCTAGCATAGCCCTGTTTGTCAAGGGCTACCCCCGAGAGTAAGTTGAGCCGAAGTTCTGGAACATGTCTGACCTCCTTCAGGGTTACTGTATACCCTGCATTTGTCCGCAACTGTATTTCGCCAATTCCCACTATCTGAGAAGAATTGGTATTCCCCATCTTCACTGCTCCAAAGTCTCATGCTTTGTATGTTGTGAAGAAATCCCTGTGAGGAGTGACGTGGTAGGACGCTGCAGTATCTACCACCCACTCGACATCCTGAGTTGCGGTGTGAAGGCATGCTTCTTCCTTCCTGGCCGAGCATATAGCTACATCCACCGTAGTAACTACTAGTGTCTCCGCATCATTCTTTTTTCGGCTGGTTATTGCCTTGTCCCTGCTCCCGTTGCAGTTTCCGGCAATTTTTCTTCAAGTGGCCTTCAATGCCACAGTGGAAGCACTTGTATGTCTTTTTCCCGTCCTTGGACCTGCCCCTGCTTTTGCTTCTGCCTCTTCTCCCACCTTGATGTTTCTCATGTTGTCTTCCTCGTTGCTCCGAGACAAGGGCTTCTGTTGATCTGAGCCCACGTCTTTTCTTCTGGCTTCTTCATTTGACAGGGCATCATTTACCATAGGCATGGTAACTTTACCTCATAGAGCTGAGTTGCTGAGAGTAAACACCAGAGTCTCCCAACTATCAGGAAGAGAACTGAGTAGCAAGAGGGCTTGAATTCATCTGCCAGTTGCATGTCTACTGCAGATAATTGGTTCATCAGGCTTTGGAATTCGTTGGTGTGTTCTGCAACGGAAGTTCCACTCTGCAGCTTCAGGTTCACCAAACGCCTCATGATTAAGGCCTTATTCCGAGCTTTTTTGGTCTGGAACATGTCTTCTAATTTCCTCCACATTTCATAAGCATCTGTGTCCTGTGCTACGTGGTGGAAGACATTGTGACCGATCCACTGCCTAATCTGACCCAAGGTTCTGTTGTTGAGTTTATTCCAGTCATACTCCTTAACAGACTCTGGTTTCACTCCCTTCAACTCGATGACATCAAACAGATCTTTACAATGCAAAAAATCTATCATCCTAGGTCTCCAGAGGGAGTAATTAGTGGCAGCCAATTTAATCATTGCATCAGAATGGGAATCCTCCATCTCCATTTTAAGTTTTAAGGTTTAAAATGAGAATATACTAAATTATCGGGTCTAATTTCACAAATCCGAGGTCACCGTTGCGTCCGGAACGGTCGAAAATGGTGGAATAGACACTTCGTTGGTCTAAATCCGACACAGGGGCTGATTTGTAAATTCCTAAAGGTTCTGGGGTAAAACTGTAAATTTCAAAAAACTTCAGGGGGCTAAATGAAATTTACCAGGCTGCTGACGTGGCAGTGCTGACGTGGCAATGTGGGACCGTATTGCTGACGTGGCGGATGAAGTGGCGCTGACGTGGCCGATGACTTGTCTGCTGACTGGGCGATGACGTGGCGTTGACTGGCGCTGACTGTGCGCTGACTGGGCGTGACGTGGCGCTGACGTGGCGGCCACGCGGATCGTCTTCAACCTTCAGCCACACACGCGGAGCGTGTCTACGAGTGAGGCGCGTGAAGACAGCACTGGTTGGCGCGTGCGGCGCGTGCGGAGGTTGTGGACGTCGGTTCGGTCGTCGGAAAATACCACCGTGCTCGTCTCGACGTGAACTAGCTGTTGGTACCCTCAAAAGGAATTTTGGACAACTTTTCCGGAACTCGAATTTTCCGAACCAAACTCCTTTCTTCGGTTTTTCGATCCCAATGAAGAACCAAAGCTCTGATACCACTTGTTGTGATTCACCGATCACTCTTGGAGTGTTTGAGGAAAAACCGAATTGTAATTTATTACTCTCAAGAATAATTACAAGTTTTACACAAATGAAAACTTACAAAAAACCTCACTTAACAACACTCTCTGTTTTCTCTCATTTGGGATACTCTAAGCTCACTGGAAGGCTTGTTTTTATAGTGCCCAAACCGTGTGCTATAGTGTCACACGGTTTGGGCAGTTGGCAACTTTGCCAACTTTCAAAGATGAGCTTGCATGCTTTCATTTCAACCTTTCGGTGGAGTCTTGGCAGCATGCATGCATGTGGTTCCAGGTTGGTTTCCAGCAGCTGGACTCAACAGTGTTGATCTAAAAGAAAAGTATAAGGACGACGAGACCAAGGGTCCGATTGCGCACGACTTCGCTGGTTATATGAAAATGGGAGTAAGCACAGCACTGCAGTCCATCTGGAGTTGTAATCGGAGGCTGGAATATTTAGAGAAAATTAGTGCCCACTCGGCCGGCATTTTCGAAGCAATGAAAACGCTGGACCCTAAAAATGTGACCAACGTTGCACGTCTGGCAAAGGAAGCGTCCGAGTACAATAAAGCCATGTTGAAGTATAACAGTAGGTATCAAGGCATTCCCTCGTTATTCGCCTCGTGGCTCACGGAACACGGCTACAAGTTTGAGGAACTCGTGCAAAGGTATAATCAGTTCTATGATCGATTTCCAATCCCACTAACTGATTAATATTATTTGTGAATGAAGTATGGAAAATAAATCAATCTAATCTATCTGATCATGATTGGGTCAGGTACCAAAAGTTGTTTAACTTTAAAGGCGCATTCAAAGACCTTGAAGATGCTCAAAAGTTAAAGGTTGATTGACTCGAATCATTCATATATTTGTTGAAATCATTACACGTTTTATTAGATTATAAGTTATTTAGAAAAGGGAAAATGGCCACGGGTCCCTATTTTTTCATAGAATTACCCCAGGTCCTTTCTATATTCTAATAGTTGAGGATTGTTGTTAAATTTTATATTATTATTGTTAGAATAATAGTATGAACGAGAATCGGGTTGTCCCGTTCAGATTCGGTTTCACCGTGATTATAATTTGACATGAAAAGTTCTTCTAAATTTCAATCGGATTTTTGATTTAGAACAAAAAATCATACCAAATCGCGACCAAAATTTTTATTTGAGTCGATTTTTTGTCCTCAATTCCATACGGTTCGATATGAAATCTCAAATCTCAATCGAATTTCAAAATTTTCTACCAACCCTAAACATAAACTTTTTGGATAATTATTAAAAAATTAGGGACCTAAAGATTATTTCCAAAAAATAGTAATATTGGAGAAGCATTCTCTCTGTTTACAAAATATCAGTGTGTCTGCATGTGACTGTCCAATCTTGATAAAAACTTACTTGTTTCTCCTTTGTATTACTACTATATGTATGACAAAAATGTAGGTTTATAACAAAATCATTGAGGCATCCGGTTTGGGGAAAGTTAAAATGACTGAGTTCGAGATAATGGCTGGAGCTGCTGGGATAACAGTGATGCTATTCACTGCAGTGGCGATAGTGTGGGACATATTAACATCGGACCACAAGATTCAAACGGCAGCAGAAGATTCAGTAATGGTTATATCATCAATTGCTGGTACTCTGATCGGACGACTTATCGGAACAACTTTGGCGATTGAGTTGGTTGGTATCGTGGAGGTATCATCTGTGGTCTTGTCGGTGATCGGATTTGCTGCTGGCATTGCAGCCGGTTTTATTATAGCTGAAGTAGGAATCCATATTATTCATTGGATTTCTGGTTACGGCCCCACCCCTCCCCCAAGTGTCTTCTCCACTTCTGGACATCGATCCTACCGTGTAAAGTTGCCTGATGGCGAGGCTCTGGCACGTCAGATAGCGCGTCAGAACTGATCCTCGTTACGAGACTTATCTACCAACTACGTACCTCTCTATATATAAATAATATGTGTACGTGTGTGGCTGTGCCGCCTCATAATAAAGCATCAAAACCAGCTTCCATTTGGTTTTCGCCTTATGCTTGCAAAATTTAATTTCAATCCTTTTATGTATATAACAGCTTGAATATATAAACAATAATTTCATGCTCCATCCTAGATTTGGTGTTTAGTTGAACTTTTTATGATTTTTATATATATTAATATATTATGATATGTAGTTATTGAATATTTAACCTATATTATTATTAAAACACACATAACAGAAGATTAATTCTGAAAAATTTAGCACAACTCAACTCAACAATAAAACTAAATTCACTAAATAATGTAATTAAATAAGGAGAAAGATTTGTATTGGATGATCGTATCGATGATGTGATATGACCGTCCACTAATTATTTGATAAATATACACTAAATGTAACACCCGTCCCCTTAGGTAGGGTAAGGGTGAGACGGAGACGTGAAACAAACAGAGTTTCCCCTGAAAATGAACTAATCCTCCAAATACAAAGAAAAATCTAATCTAAAAAAAAATATCATCATATAAATAGGATCTCTATGTTAGTGACACAATCGCGTAATTGGTTTTGATGATGCAACGTGAGCGAAGTCTTTGATGCGCAAATGCGAGTCAATACAAAAAGATGTCGAAGCGCAACGTGGTGAAGAGCGAGAATGTGAAGACTAGCGGCAAATCGAGATAATCTTGCGAAGTCTTAGCTTAGGGCTCTCATTGTAATGTGAATTGTATATTCAAGTGCCTAAGCTCATAGGATGCATGCACATTCACTTAGATGCATTAGGTTTATGTACAAAATGCATTAAAATCTTCATATCTGCATTTTTGGTACTGAGACCGGCATATCGCTCCCTACCGATGTTCATGCCGGTGAAGTACTCTATTTTACACACTCACTGGAACCGGTATGGACCTTACCGGTGCCCATAGCAGTCACCAAACCGGTGAACCTAAGGAATGCATGGCTACTAGAACCAGTACAACCCAAACCGGTCTCCATATCGGTCTCATACCGTGAGCCCAACGGCTAGTTCCCTTACTGTAACCGACATGACCTAAACCGATCTTCATACCGGTGACCATACCGGCATACCGGTGACCTAACCAGTCAAGCTCTTCATTGTGCACACTCTCTGGAACCGAAAATGATCAAACTGGTCACCATATCGGTGACCATACCGGTCTAACGGTTGGATTCTCCCAACGGCTATATTACCGTTGGAGACCGACATACCGGTCAAGCAGAGACTGGTATACCGGTCTCAACTGTTTCTGTTGGGGTTACTTTTCATTTTCTATATAAATGGACCCCAAATCTTTTTGCTAGAGGTTAGAGATATCATATACAACTTTCATACACATTTTCTAAGGCAAAAACAAGAGAGTTATCACACCTTCATAATCAAACACTCTCAAGCTCACACACTCACCTTCATATCATTTGGTAGTGAGCTTAAATCACTTGGGTTTGCAACTCAAACAATCTTCTTTATATTTGTGAGTGCCCAAGTGTGTTTTAAATCTTCTTATACAAAACACTTGCGGTTTGTGAAATCCCATTTTTTTGGGTCATTGTAAAGTTTCGTGAGTGCACCTACGAACAAACTCATTGTAAAGGTTTGGAGTGCACCTTTGCGGAAAACTCTTGGTTGCGGGTGAACCAAGGAAACTCGAGATTAGTGAAAATCTTCAAGCGAGGCTTGGGGGAGTGGACGTAGGCACGTTTGGTCGAACCACTATAAATCTCGGTGTCGTATTTCTCTATCCTTACACTTTTACTTATTGCAAATTTATTTATGTTTATATATGTTGAATATAAAACTTGCATATAGGTTATTAATTGAAATAGAGATAATTAATCTAAGTGCTTATTTGGTAATAAGAGCTAAAATCGGCAAAGATTTATTAATTCTGTATTTATAGGCGATAACCCAATTCACCCTCTTCTTGGATATAGAGATCGTTTGTCGCTATTGCTTGTTGGTAATTTCAGTTGGTATCAGAGCGAGGTATTCTCTACAAGACTTAACCGTCCGAGAATAGATCATGACTTCTACAAGCAACTTGTCAAATCTTGTTGAAGGATTTTCAACAACTAGACCTCCGTTTTACACCGAAATGGACTATAATTATTGGAAAATGAGGATGTTGAATTATCTCATTGCCGTTGATCTGCAATCCTATTTGGTGATTACACGGGGTGCAAAAGTGCCAATGAAGAAGGATAGCAAGGGGTTGATATTCCAAAACCAAGTTTAGAATAAGATAGTGAAGATGTAAAACTAGCCTCACAAAATGCTAAGACACTCAACCAACTTCTATGTGCCATTGATCGAGATCAAGTAAATAAGCTTCCAGAATGTGGAAACGCATATGATTAATGGAAGTCTTTGGAAATGGTCAACGAAGGCATAAGCCAAGTGAAAGAATCCAAGATCAACCGGTTTATGTGCGAATTGGATAATTTCAAGATGGAATCCGGGGAAGAAATTGATAGTATGATTTCGAGATTCACAATCATAATAAATCATTCGGGTGCTTTGGGAAAAGTCATTAGGCCATCCGATCAAGTGAAGAAAATTTTGAGATCGCTCCCAAAGGAATTTAGAAGCTACACCTCCTTCATTAGAGAAGCAAACGACATGAACACCTTGAAGATGGATGATTTGGTCGGAAAATTACTTGAATATGAATTGGAAATCAAGATGGATAAAAATGAGGAAGATGAGAAGAGGACAAGGAAGAACTTTCCTTGAAAGCAAGAAGAAAAAATGATTCAAGCTCAAGTGAAGAAGAGGATAGTGATGATGAGTTGGCAATAATAACCAACAAAGTAAAGAAGCTCCTCAAATCCACAAAGCTTAAAGGAAAATCGAAGACGGATGAAAAGAAAGAAGAAAAATGGTCACAGAAGAACAAGAAAATTATTTGTTATGAATGCAAAAAATCGGGTCACATAGCTATGGATTGTCCATTGAAGAAGATGAAGGGAAAATCAAAGAAAAAGACGATGAAAGCTACTTCAACTTGGAGCGATAGCGATTCTAGCTCATCCGAGGAGGAAGAGGTCCAAGTCAAAGACAAATCAATAGCATTTTTGGCCATCGAGGATGCGGATTTCTTCTTTGAAAGCGAAGAAGAAGGGGTACACAATTCTCAAGATGATAATGATTTACTTGATGCATTTAATGGCTTAAAAGAATTGTGTGATGTGTTTAAAAATAAATTAAAATTGATCAAAAATGAGCTGCTACACTTAAAATTGAACATGCAACTTGTATGGATAAGATCCTTGTTTTAGATAATGATATGATATGCTTAAAGACCAAACATGAAAAAGAAATTGCATGCTTAAATGATGAAAATGCATGTTTAAATGTGAAAAAGCTAGAACTTGAAAATGTTATATCTAATACGCCATCTAGCTCTAAAACATGCGATTGCGAATCTATCTTGAATGAAAATGTTTTATTAAACACTAAGGTTATAGATTTATAAAATATTGTTAGCAAATTCACATTGGGACAAAATAATTTTAATATGCTTATTGGATCTCAAAAACGTGCATATAAAATGGAAGGATTATGATATAGGTCTTATGTTAAAAGAAATTTTTTGAGAAATTATTTTGTTAAGGCATCTGATTCTCATGTTAAAAATGCTATCAATGAAAATGTCACATGTCATACATGTAATAAAAAGGGACATAAAATTTTTGAATGCATGAACAAGAATGTGATTAAAAATGTATGGATTCCTCAAGGAATCAAAATTAACCCCAATGGACCCAAGAAAGTTTGGGTACCAAAGTGCAATTAATAAATTTGTAGGGTGAGCTTTGAGAATGATCATAAAGTGTGTATGTATGCATATTTCAAAGGCTCAAAGATATGAGGAATCGCAACGGTAAAGGAAAAATTTGTATTCACGAAAACATTGGTACTGTTTCCTCTAAAGTGTGTATGTATGCATATTTCAAATTAGTATAAATATTTTTGAAGTATACAAATGATTAGGCAACGTAATCAAACTTCTATTGGTATCGATTGTTCATTTGATATCATTAAATGCCTTAATCATATATTTAAACCCATTTTCATATCAATTGGTATCACATTGAATTTATTGAGTTAAATTCCATATATGTGAATACTTGGTTGATTTACATTGAAAATGCTTTTTCCATGTAACATAGTTGAATAAAAATGAAATGCATGTATATTGACATAAGATATGAGGAATCGCAACGGTAAAGGAAAAATTTGTATTCACGAAAACATTGGTACTGTTTCCTCTAAAGTGTGTATGTATGCATATTTCAAATTAGTATAAATATTTTTGAAGTATACAAATGATTAGGCAACGTAATCAAACTTCTATTGGTATCGATTGTTCATTTGATATCATTAAATGCCTTAATCATATATTTAAACCCATTTTCATATCAATTGGTATCACATTGAATTTATTGAGTTAAATTACATATATGTGAATACTTGGTTGATTTACATTGAAAATGCTTTTTCCATGTAACATAGTTGAATAAAAATGAAATGCATGTATATTGACATAAGTTTCCATTGGTATAATAAAAAGCATGAATATTTGATTGTTTATTAATTTTTATCATATTTTTTGGAAGACAATCATTAAAAATGATTTGAAAATATACTAATTGGTATCATGATATGTATTGATGTATTTTTAATCGGTATCAAATTTGGAAAGAAATCATGCTTAAGATGATAATTATTCAAGTGGTAATCATGGGAATAAAATTTTTGGGAAAAACTTTATACATGATTTTTTACATCTCATGGCAAAAAAGGGGAAATGCCAAATGTGCAATTTTTTAATTTTGGTATCATCATTTAATGCACATGTTAGTTAGTATCTCATTTAGATTTACATTTTTGCTTATCCACTTTTTGATAATGTCAAAGGGGGAGAAATTATTAGAATGAGATTAAAACTTGTTTTACTCTTACCCTTGGTTTGAGAGGGAGTAATTGTACTAATGTGTTTGTCTAAGTCTTATAGAGTTATTTTGAAGACAATCACACATTTATGGGGAGCTTATATTGAGGGGGAGCAAAATCGTCACCATTTGGACTCCTAGAAGCTCACAAGTTTTAAGGGGTTGCCATCATCAAAAATGGGAGATTGTTAGCGACACAATCGTATAATTGGTTTTGATGAAGCAATGAGAGCGAAGTCTTCGACGTCCAAATGCGAGTCAATATAAAAAGATGTCGAAGCGCAATGTGGTGAAGAGCGTAAATGTGAAGACTAGCGGCAAATCGAGATAATCTTGCGAAGTCTTAGCTTAGGGCTCTCATTGTAATGTGAATTGTATATTCAAGTGCTAAGCTCATAGGATGCATGCACATTCACTTAGATGCATTAGGTTCATGTACAAAATGCATTAAAATCTTCATATCTGCATTTTTGGTAATGAGACCGGCATACCGATCCCTTATCGGTGTCCATACCGTTGAAGTACTCTGTTTTGCACACTCACTGGAACCGGTACGGACCTTACCGGTGCCCATAGCACTTACCAAACCGGTGAACCTAAGGAATGCATGGCTACTAGAACCAGCAAAACCCAAACCGGTATCCATACCGATCCCATACCGTGAACCCAATGGCTAGTTCTCTTACTGGAACCAGCATGACCTAAATCGGTCTTCATACCGGTGACCATACTGGTGACCTAATCGGTCAAGCTCTTCAGTGTGCACACTCTCTGGAACCGAAAAGGACCAAACCGGTCACCATACCAGTGACCATACCGGTCTAATGGCTGGATTCTCCCAACGGCTATATTACCGTTGGAGACCGGCATACCAGTCAAGCAGAGACCGATATACTGGTCTCAGCTGTTTCTGTTGGGGTTGCTTTTCATTTTCTATATAAATGGACCCCAACTCTTTTTGCCAGAGGTTAGAGATATCATATACAACTTTCATACACATTCTATAAGGCAAAAACAAGAGAGTTATCACACTTTCATAATCAAACAGTCTCAAGCTCACACACTCACCTTCATATCATTTAGTAGTGAGCTTAGATCACTTAGGTTTGCAACTCACACAATCTTCTTTATATTTGTGAGTGCCTAAGTGTGTTTTAAATCTTCTTATAAAAAACACTTGTGGTTTGTGAAATCCCATTTGTTTGGGTCGTTGTAAAGGTTTGTGAGTGCAACTACAAACAAAACTCATTGTAAAGGTTTGGAGTGCACCTTTGCGGAAAACTCTTGGTTGCGGGTGAACCACGGAAACTCGAGATTAGTGGAAATATTCAAGCAAGGCTTGGGAGAGTGGACGTAGGCACGTTTGGTCGAGTCACTATAAATCTCGGTGTCGTATTTCTCTATCCCTACACTTTTACTTATTGCAAGTTTATTTATGTTTATATATATTGAATAGAAAACTTGCATATAGTTTATTAATTGAAATAGAGAAAATTAACCTAAGTGCTTATTTGGTAATAAGAGCTAAAATCGGCAAAGTTTATTAATTCCGCATTTATAGGCGATAACCCAATTCACCCCCTCTTTGGTATAGAGATCGTTTGTCGCTATTACTTGTAGGTAATTTCACTCTATAATACAACTCAAAATGATTATCCATCATAAAATGTAAATACTCCCAGTATCAAATAAATGCTCAGTGCCTATAACCAAATAAAAATCCCTACAAGGTAAACATATCTAGAACCTTAATCCCAACAACATAACAAAGACACACTACTGTTGGCACAACCTTTCTCTACTGAGAGGAAATTGATGAAGAAGAAAAAGCAGATGACAAAAAGAATGATCTACGAATCTGCTCAATCTATATAATTAAGAAAGGGGTAAGCTCATGTTAGTGTAATGGATCACATCTTAGTGCCGTGGATAAACAAGTAACAAGGCAGATCGAATAAGTCTTTCATAATATAAGAATAACATAAAGCTGTAAACTGATATTTCAAATATTTACTTTAAATCATAAATCTCATTTCTTATAAATATCATTATGCACAAGAATACTCTATAAAAATAAAATTGTTCATTCATCTATATGCACACTCGTGACAATATTGTTAGACAATTATGACCCATAGCGTCACTAATTGTAAAAGACATTGTGGTTTTTGTACAAATTAATTATGTAGCAATGAAATTGCATTTTATCATTTTGTAATTTGATTACTTAAATATATAAATGATAAAAGTCCCTATGATTAGTTCCGGATTATAAGATATGAGACAGTATCAATCCATAAAGGTTTAATCATTAAATATCCTTAGTTGTAGTATTATCGAGACTGGACATCGATAATGCGGAATAGACTAGTATTGCACTTGTGCGTGTTATGGAAGTGTAACGGCATAGTTCTCATATATTTAAGTATTGGATACTTATGCAAGTATGATAGGAGGTTGTGTTTACCGATGGTACGGAAACAGCTTCGCTCTGGACAGACCCCGTGGAATCTCATTGGTAGTATGACTATGTGTCTATGGGAATCCGCATCAGGGTAGATGTATTTGGTCTTAACTTGAGACTTGCATCGCTAGTACTTGCGACAATCAATACGCTTTGGTTTTGGTCGTCCAGGACTTTAACAGGTTCTATGTACGCCTCTTCTAGGTTTATTGAGATTCGTAGTGTATTGGATGTAAAGTCAAGACGGAAGTATCACTTCAGTCATATGGAGATGATGATCACGCAGGGATACAGAACTGGTACTCTAAATGGTTGCAACCATCGGGATAATATGACAAGGTCATGATTATCCGATTAAAGAGACTAGTTGCTTGTAATCTGATATATGCTTCGTACGGGGCAGACACTATTCCAGCCCCAGGCCTTGCATGTAACATCCGATACTGGATCGCAATACACAATACTATGTATATTACACCTGATATAGATTATATTTTCCATTAAGAATATTTCTGGAGAATTGGGTAGGCACGGTGCTTTGCTAGAAGCCAACCATGTCTCGTAAATCAGTAAAAAAAACGTAGTACGAGGTACGTACGTGTTTGGATAGTCCGACGACCGGATTTACTGCCAACATATCCAGGGATCTCATGGGTCGCTTCCCGAAGATTCACTGATGACGAATAATTTGAACTTAATTAATCTGGGATTAATTATGGAGAGATTTTATCTGAGATAAAATACTATTTGAAGAGAGAGAACGATTAATTTGGAATTAATCGATAAAATAATATATTCGATATATTAAACGAAATTAGATTTCGACGCGAAATTAAAATTGGATTTTAATTCGGGCAAACGAATTGATTTAGAATTAATTCGCGAGTGACGTGAATAGTAATTTTGCTAGGCATAATTATTTAATTAAATTTGATTTAAATACGTCGCAACAGAAAATTCGTTAATTTGAAATTAACGAACCCGAGCCCGAAATTTATTTGCGAGGCTACTCCGATTTTGAATCAAGTGCGGCCACAAGTCACATCGCTCGTCACATCGTAGTCACTTTAGTGATGGATGTCAAGTCACCTTTTGGTGATTGACAACCAGTCACTATTCATGATGTTGGTTGTTGTGGGCAATTAATGCCATTTTGCCTCCAAAATTGGCTTTTGACTTTTGGAAAGTGATATACCAAATTTGGGTGAGATTTTGAATAATGTTTTTAGAAAAAACATTACCAAAAACTTAAAACTCTCTCTCTCCCACTTGCTCTCAAAATCGTGAGCCTCCTTGAAGAAGAAGAATAATTATTTTTCTTTTCTTCACTCGCTAGCACACTTAAAGAATCATTCAATGTGTTAAGGAAACCCACCTTTGAGCTTGGAATCAACACAAAGCTTGGAGCTTGGATTCAATTCTTCTACAAAAATTGGGACCTTAGCCGTGACTTCTACAAGGACAAGGAGAAAATTTTTTGTTGTCAACACTTCCATAATCCGCTCATTGTAAGTATGATTCTGCCATACTACTTTATTGTATTCACATGTTTTTTTATGCTTGAATGATCTTGGGACAACTTTAGAAACCAAAAAATGTGACAAAGTTGGCAACATGGGGCATCCCCACAGCAATAATTGCAAAACTGGCAACATGAGACCTCGTCTCACAGTAAATAATTTGGCACATATAAGTACACGGGGTGCATCCTAGCATAAAAATCATTTCTAAAACACATGCTCACATATCTCAAATCATGCAAGTTTCTCATATATCACAAAATCATGATTTCAACATAATCAATATTCGATTCATACTTTTATAGCAAAATATAAACTTTCTAAAACTAAATCATTTAATGCATTACCTTGAAAATTCATTTAAGAAAATATACATATTATATACTTGGAAAACATCAATGTTACAAGCTTATCCACACAACTGGTGAGCTGACTATAAAGAAAGGAAACTATGCAATAGAATTGTCCCTGCCAACGATATCACGATCACCTAAAGAGACAAAAGAATTTACAATAAGGAACATAATCCTAACTAGAATAGATTAAAGAGTATGCAAGAAACGTGACTCGATCGCTCTCGAAATCCTAACGAAATTTCGACTAAGTTCCGTCTATAATACGAACTTCCATTATACAATACATAATCAACAACTTACATTCATAATCGATTCACAACATACACATTCACAATTTAATTCAACCTCACTAGCCCAATTCTTGGGTTTACAATAGCTTCCTGCACACAATCTTACACAAATATATTCCCCGATTAAATTTGTCATTAACTTCCAACAACAAGGCAATTATATATATGGTCTAAGCAAATAAATTAATCATACTTTAAAGAAAATTCTGATATGAAATATATAACATGAATAAATCAAATATAACGACAAATTTTATGAAAAATCAAGATTCGAAGGTCCGTTACTACTCAGAATGGTTAGGAAAGCACGGAGGAAGACTTGGGACGTCGGCGGTCATATTCTGCCTAGCACGTACCCTTCTTGGCCGTGAGTAGGCCTCATGCCCCACAGTGCAAGGAACATGTGAGTGCCACGCACCGGCCAAAATCTATATTTTTCGGTGGTTGAACGTTTGTCTCCCCTTCTCGGTTCCAATGCCGCTGACGGTTCGTCAATCGGAGTTCCGGATCAACAGAAAATCAAGAAAAACCATAAAAGATTCCTTACCAGAAAAATCTATGAACTTTGGAAGTTTCTCGAGATGAAACCACAATTCAAATAATCTTCTCATCGAGATCTACGTTTTCCTTAAAAGACCTGGTCGAGATCGGCTCCGGATCGGACGAATCGGGACAACTCTCTCTTTTCTCTCTTTTTCTTCTTTTTCTTTCTGTTTTCTATCTCTCGCTTGTTTCTCTCTCTTTCTCTCTCTATGGTGGCTGGAAATAAAGGAAAAATATTTGTTTTTTTTGTACTACTTGGCAAATATCGTTTGCCACCCCTCAACTTGTCCTTTTGATCATTTTTAATTCTCACTTTTGCAAACCTAATAATTTAACCCTTAAATTTCCAATACACCCAAACTAAATAAATTAAATATGGGAAATATAAATTTGGGGTGTTACAACTCTCTCCCCCTTAAAAGAAATTTCATCCTCGAAATTCACATACCTGAGGATGGAAACAAGTGAGGATATTTATTTCGCATGTCTTCTTCACGCTCTCAAATAGCTTTTGTTTTCGAGTGTCTACCCTATAGGATTTTCACCAATGAAATCGTCCTGTTTCTCAACTGTCTCAACTCTCTAGCCAGAATTCTCACTGGTTCTTCTGCATATGTCAAGTATTCTCTCAACTCAATTGGTTGTTCCTGCAAAACGTGAGAGGGATCTGATTTATACTTCCTCAACATGGACACATGGAAAATATTGTGAATCTTTGACAACTCTGATGGCAATGCTAATTTGTAAGCAATTGGTCCAATTCGCTCCACGATCTCATATGGCCCAATAAACTGAGGACTCAACTTCCCTTTCTTGCCAAATCTCATGACACTATTCCAAGCCAAAACCTTCAAAAAACACTTTATCACTCACATGGTACTCAATGTTCTTCATTTTTAGATCTGTGTAGCTCTTATGTCTATCTTGAGTTGTCTTCAACTTTGATCTAATCAATTATACCTTATCAACAGTAATCTGAACAATATCAAGATCTAAGAGTTTTCTCTCACTTGCTTCATCCCAACATACACTGTATTTCCTCTCATATAAAACCTCATAAAGTGCCATCCCCAAACTAGCATGGTAATTGTTATTGTAGGCAAACTCCATCAATGATAGATGTTGATCCCAACCACCTCTGAATTCCACAACACAAGCTCTCAACATATCTTCTAAAATCTGAATGGTTCTCTCTAACTGCCCACTATCTAAGGATGAAACGAAGTACTGAACTTCATTTTAGTGCCCAAAGCCTCGTGTAGGCTTGGCCAGAATCTGGAAGTAAAGCTTGAATCTATGTCCGATTAGATCGACACTAGAGCTCCATGAAGTCTCAATATCTCATCAACATAGAGCTCCGCTAACTTGTTCAGAGAATAATCTACTCTAAAAGGTAGAAAATGAGCTAATTTAGTCAATATGTCAACAATCACCCATACTAATCATGTCCTTTCTTCGTACGAGGCAATCCTGACACGAAGTCCATAGTGATGTGTTAACACTTCCACTAGGGAATAGAGTGACTGCAAAGTACCCGCAATAAGCTGGTGCTCTGCTTTAATCTGTTGACACACTAAGCACTTTGATACAAATTTTGCTATCTCCTTCTTCATGTCTTTCCACCAATAATTCTCTTTAAGAGTTCTATACACTTTAGTACTGCCTCAATGCATAGAATAAGCACGACAATGGACTTCTTCCATGATCTCTCTCTTCAAGCCCTCAACTTCAGGTACACATAATCTATCCTCGAGAACTGAGGCAAGCGAATCTCCTACCTCAAGAAGAATAAGGTTCTTTTCAAAGAGTTCACCGAAATATGAATTAACCTCCTCATCAACATGAGGTTCCCTAGAAGGTTGGCCAACATCTGCTATCCTACGCATACAGACTCGACCTGCTCTAGAACGCGGAGGCATCTAAAACACATAGAAGATATCAATTATTAATAGACATAGAATAACCAATCGAGTAAATGAAAAGTCTACAAAATCTATGAACCTAGTGCTCTGATACCCTTAAATGTCACACCCGTCCCTTATATGAGGATATTTTTTCGGTTTAGACTTTACTTTTGTATTTGGAGGATTAGTCCATTTTACAGGGGAACCTCTGTCAGTTTCACGTCTCCGCCTCACCCCTACCCTACCTAAGGAGACGGGTGTGACACTAAATTTATAATTAACTAATAAAAATAAAGAGAGATATATTTATTTATTAACATATGATATATATTTATTGGACGGTCACATAGAACATGTCCCATATAAGTTTTTTTTTTCCTTAAATAAGATGTATCCGAGATGAATGTAGTCGATAGTTAAGTAAGGAGACTATCTCTTCATTTCAAAACATGAATTAAAAATGTCATTCTCCTAAATTTACAATATGAAGTTCTTAACTTTGCTCCTAAGTTCGTGGAGTGGCCAATGCGGGAAGCGACAAGACACTTATGGGACATATGGATGAGCTAGTGAGTCAGGAATAATATTTCATCTATACTTTTCCATGTTCGCCCATTTCGATGTTGTTGAAGGTTGTTTTTTATTTCAAGGGTTATACAGGAAATTAACTCCTCGATCAAACCTTCCTCAAGCAGTGAATTTGTTTGGTTAGTAGGGAACCAAATCAAACTTAACAAGAAGACAAGAAAATCACAGAGACAGAGATTTAGGTGGTTCGGCGGAGAGTGACTCCAGCCTACGTCCACGGGAGTAAAAAGGTACATGCTCGGGGTCGAGACCAATCTGAGCTACAAGTGGGGAAGGAAAACAAGATTGAAAATTGAACACATCGGACATTATGACAAGCCCGATACTAATCTCTAAAGTAACCGTGAGCCGACCAGCTTTATTTTTTATCACTAATTTAGAAGCTCTTATATATTTTACAAGTAGTAAGACATGAAAATATACTAACCCCTAAATCTGAATCTTCATCCCTTTTATTTACGCTTCTAAATCCGCTATTCCACCAACCCATGACGTCGGCTATCACCATCTGGCAATCCTTGCCCCATGCCAACTTTCTTCAACCACTCAATAAACAGTCATACTAACACCAACTGAACTACCCTTTGTCAGCAGAAACTCATCACTTCAATCTTTTAGCCACGGTTGAACACTTTATCGATGTGACAATTTATGGTTCAACTACTCTGGTACTATTCCGTCTGATAGAGTGTCTTCCCAATGAGAGCCGTTGACCAACTCACGTCACATCAGTCTTCTAGAATCCCAAACTTCCAAGTATGGCATTTTTCATATGTCTTCAAGTATAAAATATCATGTGGTCTCAACTCCGTTCCTTAGGTCGGTATACCAAGGTGAATGATGCTTGGTCAAACTTCCTCAAACTTCATCAACCGGTTGGGTCAGTAGCATACACCACCTCGGGTCGGTTTCAACAAATATTCAAATGATGCCAAATCCAACACTCCCTCTTTAGGTCGGGTCGGTATCCCAACTTGCTTCATCATCAGTAGAGTATGCCCTCAGAATAACTCCTCTATGTAATTATGTCAAGCTCTTTTGTCCGTCACTAGCCTATCTTGGTCAGGTACGAACCCCTTTCTACCCTCCTCAATATTTAAATATTTTCGGGGTGAAAAACCACCATCAATAGATGCACTTTTGATAGAGTAATCTTTCTAAATTTTAGAGTCTTTTTTTACAACTACGTTGTACTTCCTATTAAAAGAAATGCATTTGTGTGTATGCCTCTGTCATCAATCTGTTCACCTTCATACATTAGTATCTAATCAAATGGTAGAGGCACTTAATAAGTAGTGCATGTTCCGTTAGTAATAAGACCTACAATGACTAGAACACTTGTTTATTTCATCAAGACCACAATCATTGGGAGAAGTTCTCAATAAAATATCGGTAATAACTACCA
This sequence comes from Zanthoxylum bungeanum, assembly GCA_019454045.1. Taxonomy (NCBI): domain Eukaryota; kingdom Viridiplantae; phylum Streptophyta; class Magnoliopsida; order Sapindales; family Rutaceae; genus Zanthoxylum; species Zanthoxylum bungeanum. The sequence continues at coordinate 141,874 of SKCR01051445.1, forward strand.
ATACGAGAAAAAGTTATATATTTGATACACTCTAAGACATTTCCTAAAGTAGCTGGCATCTAACTATTTGGTCCACTAATATACTATCTTGGAAAATAATATACCTTATGATTTCAACTTCTGCCTTATAGAAAATACAGTTCTAGCTTTTTGTAAATAGTTGGCGGACTCTCAAATTCAAAAAGAAAATCTCCAAGCTTGTTACTTTCGAGTCTTGGAATAGATGAAAGTATCTCAATAATCACAACATGAAATTGATCTAAATGAGTTCTAAATACTATATTAAAGAGGTTTATAAAAGCTATTAGAGCAATGGTCACCTCAAATGGTATAACCAAAAACTCAAAGTAAACATATCGAGTTCTGAATTCCGACTTTGGTATGTCACTTTTTGGATGATAACCTAATTCGGAGCCAAACTGGCAGAAGCACTCAAAACCATTAACTAGTCTAAAAACTCATCAATTCGTGGCATAATTACTTGTTCTAGATTGTAGCTTGGTTCAATTGACGATAAACCGACACATAATCATAGTGAACCATCAAGCTATTTATCAAACAATAGGCATATAGTCAGAAGCAAAAGAATTATTATCTCATTATGAAATTTTGATAATTCAATCAAAAACGTACTATATATTGGTATAGAAATTGGGCACGTGATCGCGATTTCATACCGTACGCAAGCGCATATATCACTCAAGTAATATAGTGACTATTAGTCTGATATCGTACCCACAGAGACTTAACATTTCTCTTATCAATACTAAAACTAACCTATTTAACTTAAACTAAAGTATTGGTTGCGAGAGAGATTGATTAATTTAAAATTAATTGAAAGATTAAATAAAGACTAAACAATAAATTCAGAGATAAACTTTATATGCGAGAATAACCTAGAGTTGTAACTTCACCTAAGCACGTAAAAAATGAGCTCATGCACTTTTCATTCAATTGGTTTGTTGTTATGAATTATTAACCTAGAACAATAAACTATTTATAAGCCTCATTCGATGGTCAGATAAATATATTCGGATTAAACCAATTAACTATATGTCTAAGTTAATTTATTTAAACCAAATTCGTTAAGTTCATGCTCTAAAATTGGCTACTCATGCCCTGCAAGTATATGTCTATCCTATAAGGAAATATATTCAAAAGAATGAGATCGCGCGCTATTATTCTCAAGGCTTAATCATATTTTCCTTTGTCGATAAGGATTTACCATGACTATTCTATTGTTGGCCAGAGAATAAAACATGCATTACAACACATAGAATAATAAATAATTCAATAACAAACCTAAAAGAATAAAAAGATGTAAATTAATTAAACTTAATACTTAAAATCCATTACAACCCTAGAATAATGATTTAATTACTCATGATATTCAATAAACGCAAGCTAATCATTAATACAAAATAAGATCCCACAAAGATAAAGCTAAAGAGAAAAGAGAAAAAGTACTCCCATTGCAATCTTCATCTTCAATCTCCAGTACCGATTGAAACACTTTGTTAGGTATTCTTCTATGCTATAAGGCTCTAAAATTATATTATGAGCCCCTCTAGGTTTTGGGATGATTGCATATATAGGAGGTCCATGAGGTATTTCCTTGTCAAAAATTATATTTTGGACGAGTAAGGATTGCTTCTTCTTTTGCGTGCGAGTTGCGCTCTGCGACTCTGAAATTTGGTCCAATTGAACTCCGATTTTGTCGTTTCATTGCTCGTTGAGTCTGTTTAAGATGTAATATGATATTGATCTGTAAAATAAACCCAAAACACATCGAAGTGCTTATAAAACTCAAGACTACACACGAAACACTAAGATAGAGGGGCAGGAAATATTGGAACAATTATGGAATCCCTAGAATTGGATCGGTGCCTTGCGCAGCGGAAATGAGTCTAAGCCATGGATATCAAGGATAGGTGTATTTTAAAATATTTTTATGTAAAACTACATTATGATATGAGTCCGTAGGAAAAAAATTGGGACCCAATCGAAGTCTGGAAGCTCTAGAACGGAGAAAAACAAGTTTTAGTATGAATCAGGTCTGAGAGTAGAGTCACGACGCTAGTGGGTTTGCGTCGCGACGCAACCCAAAATGCCAAGAGCATGTTTCTAAAAAATGACGATGCGTTGTGACGCAAAAGGGTTTGTGTTGCGATGCGAATCTCTGTGTCGTAAAATAAAAAGGTTTATGTCGTGATGCAGATCAAACAGTGAATGATTTTTCATTTCAAAACATTATTAAACACTTCCATTTTTCTCCCAATACTTCAAATACACTTAAAATATAATTTTATCTTCATAACCACCATCAACACATGTTTTACAACTAGCATACATGTATTCTAAATACTTATATGCATTTGTTCGAATCTAATTACGAACCATTTTAGAATTCCAATTAGAAATTGTCTCATGAATATTTCTAGTTCACCTAAAGGTGGTCAAGTGAATCTAGAATGGTAGCCATAGCACTAAGCTTTAATCTTGAGTTCCAAACTCTTATTAATTATTCCATGTCCAACATGAACATCTTTAACCTAATACATAAGCATGTTGTGTTTATACTTCTAAAGTATCCTAACACAATTGATTAGCCTTATTTCAACATTAAGCTATGTGATCATGCATCTAATACAAAAATAAACATAGCTTAGGAGAAAATCATACTTTACCTAGTAAGCTTGATGTAAGATCCAATCTACTTCTCCTTTGTTGAAATCGTCATAGAACCTTCAAGGTGTGCAAGCTCGACTTCAAGATCCAATCTTGATTTCCAATGCTAGCAAGCTTCACTTCAATAGATAATCTTGATTTCTCCTTAATGAAATATTTTAGAGACCTCACAAGCTTCTCTAAACACTTCTCTAACTTAGGCTAATCTCTCAAGAACAACTTGTGTATAGCTTAATCAAGCTTTTGCTTATGCTTAACTTATTCTTGTACTTGTTATTTTTCTTGTAATTAAAACATCCCTTAAGTTTGCTATTTATCGTAAAACTTAGGCAATTTTTAATTAATAAAATTTGTAATCAACTTTTAAATAGGTTTAATCTAATTTGTCCAGATATGTATAATTATGTGTCACTAATCTCCATTATCTCTCACTTTGATTTAATACAATTAAAACAAGCCAAAACCACATATTATTACATACTTACAATTATCATAATATCCTCAAATGGTAGAGATAATTATGATTTTATAATTATACCCTTGTGTAATGATTGAATTAATCCAATTAACCAATTAGGTCAAAGTAATTAATCAATGTTATCCAATAACACTTGATTATCTTAGTTGATAATTACAATATCGAATACTATCTTTTATCAAAATAAATCAGCTACCCAAGTGCTCAACGAGTACACTTCATATTAAGACTCTCTAAGTTCACACACGTTCATCATATAAGTCTAGCTAATATGTACGTAATTCGGCCACCAGCGAATTCGTGAAAAACATGAACGACCTTTCTGAACTATACAAGTTGAGGTCATCACATATGTTTAATAATCTTTCCATTGTAGGCTAACTGAGTTGTGTTTAGGAAACATAGAATATACTGTCAAGTTTCTAAGATGCACATCTCATATCGACATGTCCACGATTCTTCATAACTGATGTGATCCACCCTAGGTGATCGACTTTGGCCAAAGATTTAAGAATCATGACTTTACTCACTTGGATACCTAAACCACTTATGGTACGCATACGGGCCGACAAATCCTATCTTACTTCTCACTAGATTACTGAGTGTCGTCTTCATAACCCTGCTCTAGGATTTGGGGGCGTTACGTATCGCCGTCCCCCCAGACCTCTACATGTGCACATGTCTCTGTCCGTCAATTCCAAATTGTATCAAGTTGTATACTGGGGTGGGTTTTTTCCCCATGCCCCAAAAACATAAAAATTATACTTTGAGTCTCAAACTGTACATAATGTTTTCTGAAAAATATTTACTTGCTCAAACATAACTGTAGACAACAGGACCTGGACGACGCCGTCCTAGGCTCGCGGCCTAGCTGAGAAGTATGAAATAACATGGAGTCGCCACCCGGTGTGAACCGGGACAAAGATTTAAGGCCGCACTCACTCCTCACAGGAGAAGACCTCAAACCGTTGGGTTTGGAATGGTCTCTTACTTTATGATATCTTGTAATGCTTGTGATTTGTGTAATATTAACCAAGTCTACTTAGCATGCATGCTCAAGGGTACTTAGATCTAACATGCTTTCATCCAAATAATTCCATGCAATATAACACAACGAGCACATTGAATCATTACATTAACATGTATAAATCATTACCCAAACGCATCATAACTAATAACGTGCATAAAGGACAACCTAAATATGCTTTAGCAAATAAATAACAAACTAAACTAAATCATGCTTTAGATAATAAACGAATAACCTAAAGCTATAACATGCTCAAATACAAATTCGGATGAGACGAGATATGCGTATCTTAAATGGTACGTGGCATTGTATCCCGAGTGCAGACCGCACTACCGTCCATTCGGAATCGGCTATGGAATTTACGTCCGGGTTTCCATCCGATATACCACAAGCAAGAACACATATTCCATTCATTCGGAATCACATCACATACTAAGTCATTATTTCATGCGAATAAATTCCAAACAACATGCCAAACTAACTATTCAAGCTAAACACATGCTTTCTAATTCATTATTTCATGCGAATAAAAATAACAAATTAACTAAGAAATAAATGATGATAAATAAGATAGGTGCCCTCAGGTCTTACCTTTTAGTCGCTGTCCGGGAGTGCGTTCCATGGTACCGGAAGGGTTATCATCCCACTATTCTCACTGATCCATTGTTTCCGCTGTTTTGTCCGGGTTCACCGTTTTCATTATTTTCGTCCGTTTTCAACGGATTTGATGTTTCCACTGTTTCCACAGGTTCACAGTTTCCGCTGTTTTTTTCCATTTTCAATGGATCCGCTGTTTCTACCGTTTTTGCTGTTTTCACTGTTTTCACTGTTTTCACTGTTTTGACTCGCCGTTCTCGCCGTTTCACTCGTTATTTTCACTCATAATTTTTCTGCATTTTTCTCTATGTTTCAACTCAAATTCTCATTCTCTCTCTTGAATTATCCTTTGGTCATTTTGGTCACTGTTTTGGGGCCAGTCAAGGTTAGGTTTTCAGTCACGGTTTGGGCATGAATGGAAGGCTGTTTCTGGGGATTTTTTCAGAGGCTATTTTGGCGTGAATAGGGCTGGTTCCAGTGGCTGTTTGGACGTGAGGTTAGTAGGTTACTTCACGTGGGTTTGATGGTGCATGGGCAGTGCAGTGGGTTGCATAGAAATTATGGTGTGCTCGGCAGTGATGTGATTTGGTCTCGGCAGTAGGGGTGATCAAGGCTCATTGATGAAGGGTTGTTGTTGGTCTCGGCAGTGAATGGTGCAGTGGCTGGTGGTGTTTGGTGCAGCTCGGCTTGGCGGTTAAGTGCGTGCGTGGTCTATAATGGAGTGAGTGCTTGCTAGGTGAGATGGCTCTTGAAGGCTGAGCTACGTCAATGAGAGAAGGCTAGGGTTTCACGTGTTTTTTCTGGTTCGTGTGAAGGAGATGATTATTGATGAGTTGGTGGTGAAGGGGTGTGGGAGCTGATCATTGATGATGACGTGAGGGCTGTCCCCAAAGCTCGGCAGTGGCTAGGGTTCTCGGTAATGAAGGGCTTGGTGCCTCTAGGGACCTCTGTGTGCGTCCATGTTAGGGGCAGTTTTGGAGACGTAAAGGGAACTGTTCGTTGAAGGTAAAGGGCTGGTTAGGGTTCCATTGGCGTGAAGGGGCCTGTCAGTTGATCAGCTTGTCGTTGATGGTTTATAACATGAAACAAGGGTGCTCGGTCTGTGTATGCAGGGAGTTCAGGCGAGAGATGGTGTTGGTGATGATGATTAGAGATGGTGATGATCAGAGGCGTTAAGATGATGGATCTAGTAGGGGACGTGTTGAAGTGTTGCAGTGGCCATGGAGGATGTCTTGGCAGTGAAGGGTTGCAGTGAAGTGTTGCAGTGGCTCCCTTGGTGCGTGAAGATGAAGTGCCTCTACTTTCTGGTCTGCCGAGAGCTGTGATAAGGTGCAGTATGGGTGTTTGTGTTTTTGTTTAAAGGCGTAGGTGCGTGGGCAGTGGCTGCCAGTTGATGGGCTGAATGAAGAGTGGTCAAGGTGTGGCTGGGATTGATGAAGGAGATTGATGAAGGAGATTGGTAGTAGGGTTCTCGTGATCAAAGGACTGTTGGTGTGTTGTTGAAGATGAATCCAAAGGGTGAAGGGCTGCAGTTGATGATGAGCCAAGGTTATGGTTGATGATCAAGGATGAAGCCCAGTGATCAAGGTGATGATGCCGAGAGATGAGGGTGAGGATGGTCAAGAGTGAGGTGGTTTTTTGGTTTGTAGTGTTTGTGAAGGAATCAGAGGCATTATGGCAAATTGATTGGCGTGAAGCATGGGTTGGCAGGGGGATGCTTTTGTTGAATTTTGGGTAGAAGGCATGTGAGGTGGGGTTGATCAGTGTGTAGTGTATGCAGTTCACGTGAAGGGCTGTACGTTTTGATGGTGGGTTATTGAAATAAAAATAAAAAGAAATGGGAATTGGGTGGATAAAAATAGGTGATAGCCGAAAATGGGTTATTTGTGGGGAAATTATTAGAGAGAGAGAATATGTGAGGGAAAGAGCGAGGAAAAGGTTCCGAGCGAGGGATAATTTTGAAAAGGAAAAGGCGACGACGAACCCGAAGCAAAACAAACGAATAAAATCCATCAAAAAGTCAATTCTTGACTTTGCCCTTCCGGCGACCGCTTTCCGCAACTTCCGCAACTAAAAAAAGTAGTGCCTCCATTCGAGGCTCATCATTGGGCTGGTATGCAAAAATGCAATGCCTACAGTCGCCCCCACTTTGATGGGATTTGTTCAGTGTGTGTCAGTGACAATCCTATCAAAGTTCGTGCAATGCATTTTTACTTACCTGGCTCGCCAGCTGCCACCTGACTCACCTGTTGCTTCGAACTGAATTGATATGATGGCGAGGTGCCTCGACCTCTGGGCTTTGTTCCCGAACCACCGAATGTGAACTGTGATGATGATGCAGTGGGCCCTCGACCCTGGGACGCATCCCGGAACTGCTACAGACAACGGGGGCACTTCGACCCTGGGCACCTCGACCCAACACTGCTGACAATAGGGACCTCGCCCTGAAATGATGATGTAGTGGGCACCTCGGCCCTGGGTACCTCGACCCGGAATTACAACGGACAACGGGGGCACTTCGACCCTGGGCACCTCGACCCAACACCGCTGACAATAGGGACCTCGCCCTCGAACTGATGATGTAGTGGGCACCTCGACCCTGGGCACCTCGACCCGGAACTACAACGGACAACGGGGGCACTTCGACCCTGGGCACCTCGACCCAACACACGCTGACAATAGGGACCTCGCCCTCGAACTGATGATGTAGTGGGCACCTCGACCCTGGGCACCTCGACCCGGAACTACAACGGACAACGGGGGCACTTCGACCCTGGGCACCTCGACCCAACACCGCTGACAATAGGGACCTCGCCCTCGAACTGATATGATGTGGAGCCTCGCTCCTCAGGTGATGTGGGCCTCGCCCCCAAAACTGATATGATGTGGAGCCTCGCTCCTCATGTGATGTGGGCCTCGCCCCCAAAACTGATATGATGTGGATCCTCGCTCCTCAGGTGATGTGGGCCTCGCCCCCAAAACTGATATGATGTGGAGCCTCGCTCCAAAACTGATCTGATGTGAGCCTCGCTCCTCAGGTGATGTGGGCCTCGCCCCCAAAACTGATATGATGTGGAGCCTCGCTCCCAAAACTGATCTGATGTGGAGCCTCGCTCCTCAGGTGATGTGGGCCTCGCCCACAAACTGATATGATGCGGAGCCTCGCTCCTCAGGTGATGTGGGCCTCGCCCCCAAAACTGATATGATGTGGAGCCTCGCTCCTCAGGTGATGTGGGCCTCGCCCCCAAAACTGATATGATGTGGAGCCTCGCTCCTCAGGTGATGTGGGCCTCGCCCCCAAAACTGATATGATGTGGGCCTCGACCCTGGCAAAGACTGATGGTGATGTGGGCCTCGCCCCCATGCTGACTCTGATGTGGGCCTCACCCCCATGCTGACTCTGATGTGGGCCTCGCCCCCATACTCATATAGGCCTCGCCCTCAAACTGATACGGAAACTGATGTGGGCCTCGGCCTCAAACTGATATGGGCCTCGCCCCCAAACTCAAACTGATATGGGCCTCGCCCCCGTGCTGACTCTGATGTGGGCCTCACCCCCAAACTGAAACTGATGTGGGCCTCGCCCCAACTGATACAGATATGGGCCTCGCCCCAAACTGATACTGATGCTTCTGCAGGCCTCGGCCCTGAGACTCTATGGGCCTCGCCCCCGTGCTGACTCTGATGTGGGCCTCACCCCCATGCTGACTCTGATGTGGGCCTCGCCCTCAAACTGATACGGAAACTGATGTGGGCCTCGGCCTCAAACTGATATGGGCCTCGCCCCCAAACTCAAACTGATATGGGCCTCGCCCCATACTGACTCTGATGTGGGCCTCGCCCCCATACTGATATGGGCCTCGCCCTCAAACTGATACCGATGCTGATGTGGGCCTCACCCCCAAACTCAAACTGATATGAGCCTCGCCCCCGAACTCAAACCGATATGGGCCTCGCCCCCAGACTGATACTGATAAAGTGGGTTACAACCCTGTGACGCATCCCCAAAACTACTGATATAATGTGGGCCTCGACCCTGTGACGCATCCCCAAAACTGTTACTGATGTAGATGTGGGCCTCGACCCTGGGACTCATCCCCAAACTGCTGATAACGATGTGGGCGTCGATCCTGGGACTCATCCCTACAATAGATACTGATGGTGACGTGGGCCTCAGCCTTGGGACTCATCCCCATAACTGAAACTGAAGTGGGCCTCGGCCCCGGGACTCATCCCTGAAACCATACTGATAATATGGGTCACGACCCTGAGTTGATACTGGTATGGGCCTCGGCCTTGGGACTCATCCCTGAAACTGAAACTGAAGTGGGCCTCGGCCCTGGGACTCATCCCTGAAACTGAAACTGAAGTGGGCCTCGGCCCCGGGACTCATCCCTGAAACTATACTGATGATGTGGGTCACGACCCTAGGGCTCATCCCCGCAACTGATACTGATGTGGGTCTCGGCCTTGGGACTCATCCCCACAACTGAAACTGAAATGGGCCTCGGCCCTCGACTGATGCTGATATGGGCTTCGCCCACAAGCTGATGCTGATATGGGCCTCGGCCCTGGGACTCATCCCCAAACTGATGTTGATGTGGGCTTCGCCCCCAATCTGATATGGGCCTCGCCCCTGAAGTGCCATACTCGGCAAAGTCTGATAATAATGTGGGCCTCGCCCCAGAGTGCCATATCTGGCTAGACTACTACTGATAATGGTGTGGGGCTCGCCCTCAGATTTCCATACCCGATAGATACTGAACATGAACTGATGTGGGCCCCGCCCTCATAATGCCATACCCAGCAGAAACTGATACTGAAATGATATGGGCCTCGCACCCAGGTTGAGATAGGCCTCGCCTTCAAACTGATACTAATGTGGGGCTTCGCCCCTCAAGCTGATATGATATTCTACCTCTCACGAGATAATCTTTGATAGATAGACATATTTTTGTCCTCAACGAATGCTTTCGCGTCGAAACCGAAGAACCTTCAAAGTACTCGACATACTCAAGTCCAATCATCTGAATGGGTGATCTGAGTTAGACTCTATGTGTGTGTGTGCCAAGGCTCTTTTGCAGCTTAGTCCTTAAGTAAGCTAACTCGGTGATTTCATTTCAGAGAATCGAACCAGTGGGTCTAACCAACCTAGATGTCTAAATCACATTCTGTGATTACTTCAGCATACTCAACATGATATGGTTTTCATCTTCTTTTTTTTTTTTGTCTCTTTTCCTTTTTTCTTTTCTTTTTTTTTTTTTTTTTCTTCTCTTTTCTTTTTCTTCTCTTTTCTCTTTTCTTTTTCTGACATACCTACCCTTTAAGGTAGCATTTCTCCTCATGGTGGTCCTAATACTCGCCCATGGGTAGCTTCACGCTTATCGGTTATAGGCTGTCTATTATTTTTTTTTTTTAGAGACACATTTTTTTTTATTTCCAACCATATCATATATCATAGCATCGGTAAACAAGTGTGGACATTCAGGCAAACGGTCATTCACCGATACATCATCTCTTCAACTAGTCACCTAGCTAACCACTCAGGCTTCTACTGCTAGGATCCCATAATCAAGTGCTCGTGAGTCTAACCGAGATCAATCCATTCAAAATACTGGATGAAAGCGCGTCTCGCACTTTTTGTTTCTAGGGTTCTCCCTACAGCATGCAATGTCATCACAGGACATACGTCTGTCTATCAAAGACTTCTCTCACTCATTTTTTTTTCATTCTTTTTCTCTATTTTTTTTTTTCTTTTTTTTTTTTTTCTTTTTTTTTTTTTTTTTTTCTTCTCTTCTTTTTTTTTTCATTTCTCTTTTTTTTTTTTTTTTTTTTTCTTTTTCTCTTTTTTTCTTCATTTTCCTTTTTTTTTTTCACATTTTTCATTCATTTTTTTTCAACAATCAAAATAAAATACAAACTTTTCAATTAAAACACAAACTTTCAAATAGGCCTTGGAACTTGGTCAGCATGGCACATCACTGATTCAGATCAATGTCCAATTTGCGCTTCTTGCCACGATCACTATCAGTCCAGTCCAATTGGAGATGATAGGGTCAAGCTTCGGCTCAAAAGCCAGGATCTGGTCAATCAACTCTTCGGCATTTGTTGCCGTCAGGAAAATGTCTTCCACAGATTTGGTGACAAATTCATGTCTCTTGGCTTCCGCAAGAAACACAAACAGGAAATCGAAGAAGTGCTCAATATTAAGCAACCCGATGGGTTTCCGGTGAACATTTAGGTGTGCCCATGACGCCACTGTAAATATTTCTTCGAATGTGCCAAGTCCACCTGGTAATGCAATGAACGCATCTGCAGTATTAATCATTTCATGGAGTCGTTCAGACATACCTGATACAATGCGCTCGTCTCCATTTGTTGGCCCGATTAACTGTTCATCTGCCAAAGGTCTCGGGATGATTCCCAAAACATTACCGCCACCATCTTGAACGGCTTTTGAAACAGCTCCCATCATTCCCAGATTGCCACCGCTGCCACCGCCGCCATATACCAAGTGCATGTTTTTCGCAGCCATGACTCGCCCCAATTCCTTAGCAGCTTCCAAGAATTTAGGTATGTTACCAGGGTTAGATCCACAGAAGACACAAATTTTCTTGAATCGTTGCTGTGAGGTTGCTTCCATTTTTTCTTTTTTACTTTGGATATATGTCTGATCGTGTTGAGGAGAGCAATGTCGAGCTGAATTTATAGGACCTGCAAAAGAGGTGAATAATAATTGCAATAATATATTCCACTGAATGACGGTTAGCTAAATCACAAAAGAAGTCATCAGAAGTCAAGAAAGGCCATCGGATCATGTCTGCAAAAACAACAAGAGAAATCGTGAGATGTCAAAAAGTTGTGGATTCGTTCCAGGAAAATAACAGAAAATAACAAAGGAGATCATGATACGTCAAAAAGCTGTGGATTCTTTCAACGAAAATAACAGAAAATACCAAAGGAAGTTCTAAAATGTCAAAAAGTTGTGGATCTCTTCCACTTCAACATGTCGTGAATGGTCCAAACAGTTATAGATTTCTGCCACCATTAACGAATTATCTCTCATTCTTGTGATTGCCAAGCACCAATCCCTCTGTCCTAACTTGCTCTGCTTTTGCTTTCACCTGCAAAAATAACACAAAGTTAGAGATTTTACAAGAACATGAAACATAAATCACAGCAACTTGCATAGGTTGCCTCCCTTTCAGTATTAACTTCATCGTCTCCAGCCAGACATGACCGAAGTTCTTCTGTCAGTGTGGCATCGCCTCGTCTTTATTACTCGCGCCTTTGATCTTTGCTCTTTCCTTGCTCCGCCTTTGCTTTTTCTTAATCATCTTCAGCTAGACATGACCGAAATCCTTCTGTCAATGTAGCTTCACTGTCGTCTTTAGTACTTGCGCCGCTTTTTGATTTTTGCTACTTTCTCTTCTTTTCTCTTCCTTTTTTTTTTAAACCTGCAAATACAAAAACAACAGAATAAAGACATGTGCATGTAAGTATGCAAGTGTAGAGATACTCCCGTTTCATGATGAGTTGGATCCTCTTTGTGCTCCTCGGCGTCATATGTCTCTGGTCGCCCCCTGTAGGTTCCCTTTTGAAATCTGCAATAACACAACACAAAACAAAGGATGCAAGTTACGTGTATGCATGGATGAATTTCCTATCCCGTTGGGTTAGGCCTTCTGCCAATTCTCTTGATGACCGCTCAGTCTTCTTTTCTTCAGGCAAAATGCAGCTTCAATCTGCTTACATCGGCTGACTCGGTAAACTCATTTTTTTTCAAATCTGGTAATCTCACTGCCTTGTTTCCCAATCTTCTATCTTTTCTGCTTATTTCTTCTGAGAATTCTCCATGTTTCAGATACTCCTGAACATCGTGATACCAAGGCTTTCTGTCATCGGCCCCCACATCCGATATCTCTCATGTCTCATAAACCGGCTTGCTTGCAGTTGTCAACACAAATGATCTCATCACCAATTTCTCTGGATTTTCTCAAGCCGCAGCTAATGTCACCAATGTGTCTGTCATCTGATTCTTTTCCGACAAGTGCTGAAATCTAAAGTCAAAGATTGTCTGTGCAAGACTTCTGAGGTAGAACTTGTATGGCTTCAATCATTCTTTCTTTAACTCTCATTCTCCTTGCATCTATAATTTTCCAAACATTTTTGACAACGGATTTCTCAAGCTGAGAGCGTTTTCTGTTTCTGAGAGAAGCAATCTTTGAGGAAGTAGGCTCAGTCTTTGAAGGTTTTCCAACGATCTTTTCATTCTGGTTGCACAAGTCTCTGTTACTAGCTGTACAAGGCATGGTCAAACTGGTCACATCATTGGTCAGGACTTGCAACTGCTCAGCAACTCGGCTACCTTGGCTTCCAATTGATCTAGGCAGGATTCTTTGTCAGCCGACTTACTCATACTGTTTGATGATTTTTGACAAATCTCTCCTCTTTCCCAACCCAACAGGAGTCTACTATGGCTTTTAAGACAAAAGAGGTTAACATGATGCGTGTATGCATGACATGATGTATGATGTAAACATTTTCAAAAAATTTACTTTAATTGGCCCGTTATCATTTTAAAGTATTCAATCACACTATTGCGCAATGCAACTCGTCCCAGTTGAAAAGGCCCAACAAGTTTACACTTTTGCGATAACACGGCTAAATAACTTCAAATGATAAAAGGCCCACACACAAACTGGCCCATCGGCATTTTAGAAATTTCGGCTTAATTGTCAAAAGGACATGAACTTGTCCCGGTTTAAACGACAACGAGTTCATATCTTCTTAACAAATAGTCCAACTAAATCCAAATGACAACGGTCCAAAACACAAACATAAAACAAACTGGCCCATCGGCATTTCAGAAATTTTGACCTAATTGTCAAAAGGACATGAACTTGTCCCGATTTAAACGAAAACGAGTTCATATCTTTTAACAAAGAGTCCAAATAAATCCAAATGACAACAGTCCAAAACACAAACATAAAACAAACTGGCCCATCGACATTTCAGAAATTTTGACCTAATTGTCAAAAGGACATGAACTTGTCCCGATTTAAAACGAAAATGAGTTCATATCTTTTAACAAAGAGTCCAAATAAATCCAAATGACAACAGTCCAAAACACAAACATAAACACAAATGACAACAGTCTAAAACACAGGCATAAACACAGTAGACATGATTAATTAAAACACAAATCACAAACATTACAAGATATCATTTCGGAGCCAATTCTCTATATCCCCAGTGGAGTCGCCAGACTGTAGACAACAGGAGCTGGGCGACGCCGTCCTAGGCTCGCGGCCTAGCTGAGAAGTATGAAATAACATGGAGTCGCCACCCGGTGTGAACCGGGACAAAGATTTAAGGCCGCACTCACTCCTCGCAGGAGAAGACCTCAAACCGTTGGGTTCGGAATGGTCTCTTACTTTATGATATCTTGTAATGCTTGTGATTTGTGTAATATTAACCAAGTCTACTTAGCATGCATGCTCAAGGGTACTTAGATCTAACATGCTTTCATCTAAATAATTCCATGCAACATAACACAACGAGTACATTGAATCATTACATTAACATGTATAAATCATTACCCAAACGCATCATAAACTAATAACATGCATAAAGGACAACCTAAATATGCTTTAACAAATAAATAACAAACTAAAAACTAAATCATGCTTTAGAAATAAACGAATAACCTAAAGGCTATAACATGCTCAAATACAAATTCGGATGAGACGAGATATGTGTATCTTAAGTGGTACGTGGCATTGTATCCCGAGTGCAGACCGCACTACCGTCCATTCGGAATCGGCTATGGAATTTACGTCCGGGTTTCCATCCGATATACCACAAGCAAGAACACATATTCCATTCATTCGGAATCACATCACATACTAAGTCATTATTTCATGCGAATAAATTCCAAACAACATGCCAAACTAACTATTCAAGCTAAACACATGCTTTCTAATTCATTATTTCATGCGAATAAAAATAACAAATTAACTAAGAAATAAATGATGATAAATAAGATAGGTGCCCTCAGGTCTTACCTTTTAGTCGCTGTCCGGGAGTGCGTTCCACGGTACCGGAAGGGTTATCATCCCACTATTCTCACTGATCCATTGTTTCCGCTGTTTTGTCCGGGTTCACCGTTTTCATTATTTTCGTCCGTTTTCAACGGATTTGATGTTTCCACTGTTTCCACAGGTTCACAGTTTCCGCTGTTTTTTTCCATTTTCAATGGATCCGCTGTTTCTATTCTACCGTTTTTGCTGTTTTCACTGTTTTCACTGTTTTCACTGTTTTGACTCGCCGTTCTCGCCGTTTCACTCGTTATTTTCACTCATAATTTTTCTGCATTTTTCTCTATGTTTCAACTCAAATTCTCATTCTCTCTCTTGAATTATCCTTTGGTCATTTTGGTCACTGTTTTGGGGCCAGTCAAGGTTAGGTTTTCAGTCACGGTTTGGGCATGAATGGAAGGCTGTTTCTGGGGTATTTTTCAGAGGCTATTTTGGCGTGAATAGGGCTGGTTCCAGTGGCTGTTTGGACGTGAGGTTAGTAGGTTACTTCACGTGGGTTTGATGGTGCATGGGCAGTGCAGTGGGTTGCATAGAAATTATGGTGTGCTCGGCAGTGATGTGATTTGGTCTCGGCAGTAGGGGTGATCAAGGCTCATTGATGAAGGGTTGTTGTTGGTCTCGGCAGTGAATGGTGCAGTGGCTGGTGGTGTTTGGTGCAGCTCGGCTTGGCGGTTAAGTGCGTGCGTGGTCTATAATGGAGTGAGTGCTTGCTAGGTGAGATGGCTCTTGAAGGCTGAGCTACGTCAATGAGAGAAGGCTAGGGTTTCACGTGTTTTTTCTGGTTCGTGTGAAGGAGATGATTATTGATGAGTTGGTGGTGAAGGGGTGTGGGAGCTGATCATTGATGATGACGTGAGGGCTGTCCCCAAAGCTCGGCAGTGGCTAGGGTTCTCGGTAATGAAGGGCTTGGTGCCTCTAGGGACCTCTGTGTGCGTCCATGTTAGGGGCAGTTTGTGGAGACGTAAAGGGAACTGTTCGTTGAAGGTAAAGGGCTGGTTAGGGTTCCATTGGCGTGAAGGGGCCTGTCAGTTGATCAGCTTGTCGTTGATGGTTTAAACATGAAACAAGGGTGCTCGGTCTGTGTATGCAGGGAGTTCAGGCGAGAGATGGTGTTGGTGATGATGATTAGAGATGGTGATGATCAGAGGCGTTAAGATGATGGATCTAGTAGGGGACGTGTTGAAGTGTTGCAGTGGCCATGGAGGATGTCTTGGCAGTGAAGGGTTGCAGTGAAGTGTTGCAGTGGCTCCCTTGGTGCGTGAAGATGAAGTGCCTCTACTTTCTGGTCTGCCGAGAGCTGTGATAAGGTGCAGTATGGGTGTTTGTTGTTTTTGTTTAAAGGCGTAGGTGCGTGGGCAGTGGCTGCCAGTTGATGGGCTGAATGAAGAGTGGTCAAGGTGTGGCTGGGATTGATGAAGGAGATTGATGAAGGAGATTGGTAGTAGGGTTCTCGTGATCAAAGGACTGTTGGTGTGTTGTTGAAGATGAATCCAAAGGGTGAAGGGCTGCAGTTGATGATGAGCCAAGGTTATGGTTGATGATCAAGGATGAAGCCCAGTGATCAAGGTGATGATGCCGAGAGATGAGGGTGAGGATGGTCAAGAGTGAGGTGGTTTTTTGGTTTGTAGTGTTTGTGAAGGAATCAGAGGCATTATGGCAAATTGATTGGCGTGAAGCATGGGTTGGCAGGGGGATGCTTTTGTTGAATTTTGGGTAGAAGGCATGTGAGGTGGGGTTGATCAGTGTGTAGTGTATGCAGTTCACGTGAAGGGCTGTACGTTTTGATGGTGGGTTATTGAAATAAAAATAAAAAGAAATGGGAATTGGGTGGATAAAAATAGGTGATAGCCGAAAATGGGTTATTTGTGGGGAAATTATTAGAGAGAGAGAATATGTGAGGGAAAGAGCGAGGAAAAGGTTCCGAGCGAGGGATAATTTTGAAAAGGAAAAGGCGACGACGAACCCGAAGCAAAACAAACGAATAAAATCCATCAAAAAGTCAATTCTTGACTTTGCCCTTCCGGCGACCGCTTTCCGCAACTTCCGCAACTAAAAAAAGTAGTGCCTCCATTCGAGGCTCATCATTGGGCTGGTATGCAAAAATGCAATGCCTACAATAACCTTATATGAAAATAATTGTAAGAATCTTATAACGCCATAAAGCGTAAAATATAAGTCTGAATCAAAATAAAAATTAGTTTAAAAGAAAAGTGTTCACTCACTGATTGGAAACTGGCTGGTGCTATATCGCTTCGCCGAAGGAAAATGCAATTTCTGCAATGGTCTTTAAATGGTAACTTGGTTAGATACAAACCACGAGATGAGTTTCAGAACTAGGCTAAACTTTTTCAATTCAAGTCTGTGATATCATTACTTAGTATATCATGCTTGGAATAAGATGCGATGTATGCATATCAACTGATATGAGACCCCAAGGGTGGTCTCTAACACTCTAGGGTGGAATTGGGATGGTTTAAAATTGATTCAGGATGATTTGCAATTGATTTTGGGAAATTATGATATGCGCGTCACGACTCAAACTCCTTGCGTGTCACGACGCGAACCAAACCAATGCTGAATCTCATTATCCCCATCACGCGTCGCGACACGAGCTCATCTGTGTTGCGACGCAGACTTGATTACCAGTTTATGCATTTCTTTTCTCATGAGTTTCTCACCCCAAATACATCCTTAATACTTCCATATCAATTTTATCACACAAACCATTTCATTAAACCTCAAATACACATGTTCTATATCCAATTATCATCCTCAACAACTCATTAAACCTCAAAATCATTAATTTTAACCAAACTTTAAAACCTCTAAATTTGGGTATTTAGTTCAAAAAACACTTTTCCTGTCATTAAAATGCATCCCCTATCACACCATCATCTCTATTCTACCATTATGCTTTAAAAATTAAATAATTCAAGATTTGGGTCAAATGGGTTTTACCTTTTTTTCTTTGATTTTCCTTCATTCTTTAAGCCCTCCATTGTTGCTAAGCTTACTTGCTTGCTTTCCTTTTCTTCTTTCATTACTTGCTTGCTTCCCTTTTCTTCTTTCTTTCTTTCTTTTTCTTCTTCTTCTTCTTCTTCTTCTTCTTCTTTTCTTCTTCTTCTTCTTCTTTCAACTAAATTTTTGACTTGCACTTTTGACCTATTTCTGGTCTGATTTTGGAACAATGTTCAATATGAAAGTTGTAGGTCTCGATCTCAGCTTTCCGACAATATATATTTCATAAAAATTGGAGTTCGTATGAAAAAATTACGCCCCAAATATCACAGGCTGTCCAAAGGGGAACATTGTAAAGTCTCGTCCCGGACTTTGAGGGATTTACCGATTGTCCCCAAAGTAATTCCATGAGTATATTTGAGTCTCAACATAATTTATTTTATGTGCTTTCGTCACGTCGTAATAGTACCACTGTATGCAGTAATACAAACTACCGATCGTTGTAATAATATTCACTCACAGTGTTGAGAATGATTCATATGTCTTTAACTGTCACATGGAATAAGGCTTGAGAAAGCACAAGAATTCACTATTTGTGGCTGCCTAAAACATGAGCAATGGAGAAGCGAGAATTTGGTTTCTAAAATCTGGAATTTTCTTGACCTTGGCTGAAGAAAATGAAGATGAATAGTGGCTGGGAGTGTTTTATAAACGTCGGCTTGATTTTTATAATAAAATATTAATTTTTAATTGAACATATGTTAAAAATGCAACACTATTCCCGTCACTACACAGTACTAGGTGGAAAACTTACATTTTTAACTTTATTTTGATCTGAATTTGAAATAATATTTAACATAAAAATTATAGATATATGTCTACGATTTCCGACCATATAAAGATCACTAAAATCATACATCAGTAGCTCACGGTATGGCCGCAATATCGAAAATTGTTCAAAAGTTACTGAAAAATTAAATGTGCGCTGTAATAGCAGAAATTTCACCGAATTTCTAAAAAATATTTTCGCGATCACGAACACAATGATACATGGTTTTATATTAAATGATACGTCACACACGTAGAAAATAGTCGCCACTATCATATCGTGATAACCAAGGTGTTATAGCTGAATACTAACGACCTGAACCTTCAGAAATTTAACATGCTTAAGTGAACATATCATCTGTTTTACAAACAATAATCTTTTTTTTTTCCTTTGTAAAATATGCTCACTAAGTCATCCTAAAGAATGTTCACTTGCTATGATGGAACTATGACAATGGATAACTAAAAAATACGATAGTAGGAGGGGAAAGAAAAAACTAGCCAGCCCTAAGACTAAAAGATCAGGCAAAGATTTTCTGAGTTGATTAATTATCAAAAACCATGATGGCACAAACAATCTGGTATAGATAGCTTCTCTACAATTTTGCCTTCCATCTACCTTAAAAATTATAGTGCGATAATCCTCTCTAAACATGATTTCCGCCAAAAGCTGAGGCTAGACGAATACTAACATATCTCTATCCACCAAATATGCTAGTATAGATGCACAGTAAATCACTGCAAATCACACATACAACACCAACATATGTGCATCTCAACAGTGAAGCCAATAAAAGAATCAACAAACTTTATAACTTGGGATTCCATTTACCCTTCTCACTTTAGATTCATCATATTCAGTTTTACATATATTGAACGAAGCAGCTCCAAAAGTTAATACAATAAGCAAAAAAGCTATGAGAAAGAACAACAAGAGTTGCACTGCACCCTAAGAAAACTTATAAGACAAAAAGTGCAGCTTACTTAGTGATATAGAGATCCCAGACATTCATGGTTAAGACATCTTTACTGTTAGTTTCATGTGTGTTGGCGACTTCTGTAACAAAACAAGTTTAATTGAGTTGTAATGAATCTTGAAGATCTTGAAGCAATTGGACAAACATGTGGACAATATCAGATGAAGATAGGGATTCTGATCGTGATGTGTTCTTATTTGGGTTCTAACGCTCAACTTTAGTGTACGTTTGATATTCCGTTCGAACAAAAGCTTCCAGCGAACACTCGTTCGAGTCAAATTCTTCATTACGTTTGAACGAAACTTATCAGAGGTTTCACGTTCGACTTGCATTCGTAATTGCATTCGAATGGTTTTGCGGAACTACTCGCGTTCGTCACGCGTTCTTGTGGCATTTGGATGTCTGTGCATAACTGACGTATTTTATGCATATTTTGAAGCTAATTTGAGATAAGGAAAACCCTACCTATTAAAAAACACATAGCCAATCAGTAATGACGATTATGTTTTAAAATTGTCATTATTTCTTATATTTAAAATATTATGACGGTTTTATGGAAAAACCTTTCATAAATAGTAAATAAAATATGACGCTTTCTATAACAACCTAGTTTTGTAGTAGTGCCCGCATTCTTATTATAATAATAATAAAGATCTATAATAGAAGACTATAGTGTTAAAAAAATTTATATAGCTGACCCACTTAATCCTAGAAAGCTTTTGTTTGGATTTGATTTATAGAAATTCAATGACATCGGAATGAATATAAATTATGAAATATATATATATATATATATATGTTAATAAGCGCCCTAAAGATACTAATTAAGGATCTATGAAAAATGAAAGAAATTGTCAAAATATTAATTACTTTTTCCTTTCCCATGAAAATTTTCCTAAAATTGATTCATTATCTAAAAACACTCGTTAACATTTCTCATATCTATTTAGTAAATTTTTATTCAATACCATCTATAAAAGCCACATTTAATTTTATATCCTATATAAAGTAGTATTATCATGTGCACTATCACCTTTTGTACTATTAATTGTCTCGCACAAGTCTCGTAAACTATATTATATTTATGTACATCTATTTTTTTTATTTTGTTTTGCAAGTATAGCAGTGGGTTTAGTCGATTTGATAACATGCCATGAAAAATAACCTTTGAAGTTTTAGGGAGAGCTTTTTAATATATATAAAAATAAAAAAAAATAAAAAATTACTCAAGGGTTGAATTTAGAGACCACCAAATAGGAAGATCTCACTAAATCCATGGATATTCGGCTAACACAAATATAATTTTAGAGAGAACTTTTGATTTTTTTTTATGTGTTTTTGTGGAATCCCTAACAAAATGAATCAAAAAATGATGAATTTGTATTCGATTTGTTTAATAGAAAAATTATAGCATTGAGAATTATTTTCGATTCGTTTAGTCCTAATATGATGATTCGACAACATAATTTATCATTATTTATATATATTAATTTTGTATAAACATATAAGTATGAAATACTCAATTAATGAATTTATTAAAAATGATCCATCAAGTGTAGACAATATTAGTTTCTATATGGTAATTAGCAACGATTTCTTGAATCTTAATTAAAAAATATAACAGCTAGCAAAATGAAACAATAAACGAATAAATAAATCAATGACCTTAAATCGTATTTGATTCTCAAATCGAATTGATTCATTTATTAAACAAATCAAATTTTATAAATTCTCATCTTATTTAATATTAATGAATTTAATAAATAAATCTTAACACAGATTATCATTCTAACTAAGTGTCGGACATATCGGCCCAAAGACAAAGGTATTCATCAACTACAAGGGAAAAAAACACCTATGAAATAGTTTGTTGATTAGGAAGCTTCTGTTTTTATAACTTTTGAATAGGTTATCTTTGAGACTTCACTACAAGAAAAAAGGCCTTTACTGACACTAAGGTTAGTGACACTAGGCTAAAAGTGTCAGAAACGACGTGTAAATGGGCCTATTTCGTGTTTCACTTAAATATCAATAATTACTGACACTATGGTATCAGCGATTTTAGTGTCAGTAATTACTATTACAATAGTATCAGTAAGAAATAAAAAAAAAAAAAAAAAAAAACGCGTAGTCGTCTGGAGTCGAACCAACACCTCGCGGAAGTGACGTTTTTCGCATATATTACTGACACTAGAGTATCAGTAAATTTAGTGTCAGTAATTAATGATACCTTAGTATCATTAAAAAAATTAAAAAAAAAATATTTCCTTAAGTCTGCTGGGACTCGAAATTGTAACCATTGATATAAATTTTTTTTTTATTGTAAGGCTTTACCACTGGGCCAAATCGTGACTTTTGTTCCTTAAACCGCGGTTTATAAAAATATATATGTATTTGTCGGGTCAAAACCTGAACCGTAGTTACCAAATCAATCTTAGTAATTTAGGGTTCCTCTCATTCCCACCTTTTTTTTCATCGCGCAGCCTTTGGTTCCCCCTTCTTTACTCTCAAATATGAATCTCTCATTTGTAATTTCTAAAATCTAAACAAAATCCAGTACATCCTATCAATTATCAACCTTCAATGGCTTCAATTTTTACTCTCGTTAGTCGGTCTCTCCTCAGTCCTCTGTAAGCAGTAAGCAGTTCAAACTTCGATTATCAACCTTCAAAAGCTTCAAGTCCTGTTAAGAGTCCATACATGCAAATGTTTTTTATGCAATTAAAATTTAAAATTTAAAAAAAAATGGGTGGATTGAAAGCAGGGGATATTTATGGTCATTTAGCAACGAATGACCCACTTCAAAACCCTAAATTAAAACCCTAAGCTCAAAGTCTTCTAACAGTCACAAACTCGCAGTAACACTGCTTCCATTGAAGTCTTCTCCTAAAATCAACCAAAACACAGATAAAAAAATGAGACCCCGAGAGGAGGAGGCGGTTTCAGGGGAGGAAGAGACGGCGGCCGCGGTGGACGAGGTGGAGGTGCGGCCGTTTTGGTGGAGGCGGCCGTTTTGGTGGAGGCGGCCGCGGTGGTGGTGGTTTCCGTGATGAGGGACCTCCTGCCGAAGTTAAAACTCATTTATCGTCCGTCGGAAATCGCAATGGCATCGTCGGGGACACCGAGCTCAACCGGCAACACCGCCCAAAACCCTAAAAAGTCGCTAGGGTTTATAGAAAACGCTAAGAAACACAAACACAGCTTCATTCAACTCTTCGCCATGACTGGGATATTAATGTTGAGCGTCAGATCCTTGGGCCAAAAAGTACCGCATCCACGACCTTCAAGAGGACACGTCAGCTCTCAAAGAAGAGAAAGAATCTCTCTCTAATCGCATGAACAACATCAAACGCAGTCTCCTCCACGAAGCCTCTCTTGAACCCACCGGACACTTCGCTTCTCGTCTCCGCCGTCTCTTCGGCGAGGAAAATTGATTCAAAAAGAGCCATTTTTAGGTGAGATTATTTTTCAAGGTTATGTGTTTTTGATTACGAGAGCTAGAGTTGTTATGTGTCGTTAACATTAGAAGAAACGAAGAGTTTTTTTTTTTTGATTGTTTGAGCTGATTGACTTGGTTGATTCAGATATGGACTAAACTGAAACCAAATTTAGCTTAATCCGTTGAGTGCTTTTGAGTATTTCGGGATTCTAATTCTAATTGATAGTTTCATCTTCGAGGATTTGGAAATTATTCGGAGTTCATGGTATGCGTGTTGTGTTCCTGATATCATGTCTGTTGTTTAATTTGGGGATAGGGTTTTGGGGGAAAGAAACTGGCCGCGAATTTGTTTGTTTGTGAGATAAGTAATTCGTTTGTTACTGAGCTTTTTCACTTCTTTGGAATTTCATTAGGAGAGAATATGCATATGCAACAATCAGGATTTTCTGGATTTAGAGTTATTTCACACTTGTCTTGATTTTCTCATTAAAATTTTAGTTTGAGGCATTGATACTTCTCCAAACCCTTACTCAACCGTTGTTTGAAGTTTGATTTGTGGATGGCAACCTGGAAATAAAAAGAATTGAGTGAATTTGTTTGCTGATTGGATCACTTCTTGCTATGGTCAATCTTGGATTTGAGTTCTTATTTGTTTGTTTGTGATGTGATTTTAGAGTTTCTGTTACTTTTTTAGGAGTTATTGTAATTTTAATTTCTGATTTGAGTTTCTTATTCTGGATGTTTGTCTTTGTTGTCCAAAACTCTAGGAACCATGTTAGCTTTGCTTAGATATTTAACATAGGTCTGCAAAACCTAGTTTGTAGGTTTTGTTTGGGTGACCAAAGCTTGTAAATGGGAAGTGTAGGTTCATTTTTTTATGTTGAGCAAGAATCACATTCGCACGCAACCATGGCTTTACACGGGGGTTGATTTAATGAACTAAAAACTTCCATATGGTGGTATGAATATGATTCTAGCCTGGATCATCTTTCTGTGCTTCTACTACCCCTGACCAAACTTAAGGTTGGCTACTATAATGAGTTGAAAGCCATTGCCTCTACTCGACTCTAGTTGGGCTAGCGCGCCGCTAGGCCATTAAATCGTTGAGTTAATGAAGTAGTATGGTATTTTCTCTTTTCTGTAAATTAATACATTCTTGTTTCTACTTTTAGCTTAGAATTTTTTCCCAGATTTTTTACTTCAGTGAAAGCAATATGAATCATATCTTTTATTTCAGTTTTATGCCCTGATGGGTTTAATTTGGTGGGTTATTTGTTTTATTTGTGAGTTTTGCTAGTGGGTAAGATTGCTTTGAGACTTGAAAGTTAAAAACAATCATGATGTAAAATATTCTATTAACAGGTCTCGATGTTCTCTATGTCAGACATGAACTTGGAGATAGTTTTTTACCTGATGAAGTTTTGCCATGTTCTGATTGATACTTGTTGAAACCTTTGGGGGATATGGCACCTGTCATCTGATGTGCTTTGATGTGCAGCATGAATGCTATGAAGCAGTATTATGATATATTGAGATCTAACATGTTTATCTCATCTATTTTTATGGCAATTACCTGGAATGTTACATTCTAGTACATTTTGAGCTTTGAACTTTTAGTTTCCAGGAATTCCATAATGAACAACTATCTTGTCATCTTGAGTTGCTTCCTGCATTTGGAAACAATATTAGATCATGTCATCTGATAAACTTCATCTGGTTCATGAGATCCTTTTATTTCAGTTTTATGTCCGTCTATATATATAATAATATATATAATATATATATATATATATGTGTGTGTGTGTGTGTGGGGTGGTTGTGTGTGTGGTGTGTGTTATTGATTTGTTTTTGGTGATTATGTAGCGGTATGAAAGATACAACTTGTTATTATGGATGCCATTTGGTTTTTATATGCATGCTCTTAGGTTGTTGGTATGGTTATTGTCAATAAGTGCTTTATGTGACAAAAATTAGATTAGGGTTATATTTTGTATTTTTATTTGGATGTATTTAATGTTTTTATTTATGAAGATATCGATTTTTTTGGAAGTCCATCTAATTCTTAACATTTGGTTTATAATTTCAGATTGTGGCCAGATATCATATTGTTGGGGGATTGTTGCAGGCTTCTCAACAAGTATCATGAATTTTGGTGGGGGCATTGACATTTTGATGGGACTTTAAGAGTAGTTTTTGAAATATATATATGTTAATTTAAAGATTGTCTATGGAGTTTTGTATTCATCATGTGATACTGTTGAATTGATTAATACGATTAATCTATTATATTGCGAATTTTATATAAATGTAATTTTTAGTTTTTTATTTCATTGAGTTGGTATATATATATATAATTATGATTAATTTAATTACAAAAAATAAGAAATATATTGTGAAATAATACGATTTTTAAATTTTAAAAGATATTGACGGATATTGATACTATAGTAACAATAATTACTGACACTAAAAATCAAATATATGCGATATACTGATACTGCAGTAACAAAATTTACTGACACTATAGTATCACTAAATACTGATGATATAGTGTCAATAATTTACTGACACTAAAATAGTGTGAGAGATTACTGATACCATAGTGTCAATAATTTTCTGATACTACAGTATTAACGTTTACTGACACTAAGAATCACTGACACTAGAAACTAGTGTCAGTGATTTCTGGCTGCGGCAACACTGACACATTTATATAGTGTCAGTAAAACCCTTTAGTAAAACCCTTTACTGACACTAATTTAGTATCAGTAAAAGCCTTTTTTCTTGTAGTGTTTTTTTGTTCCCTTGATGCAACCAGATCTAAAATAGTATTTTGGAGAAATTATTGGACAAATATGCCAATCTTTCTTCTCTCTAAATGATAGTAAAATTTATATATAAAACAAGATTTATATTGTTTCTTAATTCTCAGAAGTGATTAGGTTTGGTTATAGTAAACGAAACTTTCATCCATGTAAAAAAAATAAAAAAAATAGGAGAACAATATGTTTATTATAAACTTTATTGTGTATATATATATACTAGTTTTTGCCCGTGCCTACGGCACGATGTTAAAGTATTTGCCCGTGCCTACGACATGGTGTTACAGAATTAAATGATTTTAATTTTTAATTAAATGATGCCCGTGCCGTAGGCACGGTTTACAGTATTTTCCCGTGCTTACGGCACGTTGTTACAAAATTAAATGATTTTATTTTAATTTGAAAATTTTTTACTCTTTCCATCAATCAATTCACTCTCTTTCCTCCAATTACCAATGAAATGATCTGGGCCGTCAATTAAGCCACATAAAGAGAGCTGTTGGATACACTCTCTTTATATTCCTCCAACACCATTCTCCTTTATTATTAGTATATAAAATATTGATTGCATATCATACACATCACGACAGTTTAAGCATTTTCTAATACAAATACACTTAAGAAAGAAAGAAAGAGAGTTTAAGCATTTTCCAGTGTAAAGATAGCCTCAAATACAGCTTTATATCCAGTGCCAGTTGAAACAGAAGACATGCATCCATTCCTAGTGTCTCTCTTCACCAGTCCAGATTTGTCCATATCATCATGAACTATTTTCCAAATATCACCTGGTTTAAAATGGTCTTTTTCATGGACTTCGGTATGTGCCTGCAGAAGAAACCCTACCGATATAAGAATAAGATTACACATCCCATTCCTTAAGAGCAATCATTTTATATAGAAAACATTACCGAGTTATTAAATGTTGATCTGTCATAAGGGTTGCGCCACGACATCATCCAGTCACACTCATGTCCAGACTCGTTCTTGCCGCGATACACAACAGCAGCGCAGGAACCATCATCCGTCCCGCCGGAGACGTGGACAAAACCACCCCACTGCCCGTTTGCAATTGAAACTGGGTAAGGAGAATAGGCAAGATGGCCGGACCAATCATGGCTGTTGACAAATGTTATAGTGTCCCCAGTAGCATTATACACCACACAGAGTGTCGTCATATTAAAATCTGAATTTTTCCCAACATTCTCCACAAATTGGCGAACATTGACGTCATTAGCCCTTGCGTTTTTCATGTTGAGCGCCACAGTCGCCCGGTCTTTGCGTGTTATCTCCTTCTTATCCGCATACTCGGGCATTCCCTCCAAGGTCGAGTAGTAGTAATAGGGTTTCCGAACACGTTCATGCCATTTTTAATTTATTGATAGTCTCTCAAGGTGTGTGTGTGAGTGCTGTTGTAAGTTTTCATAGTGTATATACATTATATATGTACACACACCATCTGTTTGCTTGCCGTTCAAATTGTGAGGCAACGTGTCCCTGCCACCTCATAGTGCATAACAGTCGATATATATATATTTCCCGTCCTATTATTAGATGTATTTCGAATTTTAAGAACAATTTAATATGTTTAGTATGGTTTATAGATCAAAATCATATCAAGACGAAAATGATTCAACACCAAGATCAAAATGATAAATACTGAGAAAAAACTAAAAAATATTATGTGACTAATTTTAATAAAATCGAGATCAGGCAGCTGACTTTTCACGTAATATATAATAGGGAAATGCTAATGAGTGCCTTTAGGGCACTGTTAATGATCAATTTTAGGAAAGTTTTTATAGGAAATGTTTTGATAATTTTTACTTTCTCCATAAAAGTGATATGAAAACTTACCAAAAAACATTCTTAATGAGTGCCCTTAGGGCACTAGTTAGCATGACTATAGTAAATATTGGGGCAATCGAATTGGACCCAAAAAAAAAAAGGGCACTTGTCCATGTTCTAGCGGTGACTCAGAGTGAGAGGGACTGCATTAAGAGAAAAAACAAGCTGCTTCCACTGCCTGATTATGGCTCGTGTTGTTTTTTCTCTCTTATTATCTCAATAATTAATGGTAGAGCAAGACCTACAGACTTGCATCATTATCATTATCTGTGACATGGGAAACAATAATGCATTGGTGGGTCCCGAATATGGGGGTTTGATGTAACCGGTTGACCCGATCTTATTTTACAAGAATATTGCATTTCATTGATATACTTACTTAAAATTTTACACCCCTCTCACTGTAGTTATAGTGAACTACAGTAACTCACTTTTGTTCATAATAATGATTGAATTATAGAATATTAAGTAAAATTTTAAATATTATTTATCATTTTTGTTCATAATAATGATTGAATTGTAGAGCGATTATAAAGAGATATGGTGGTGAGGTATTAGTGAATGATTATGTTAATAATTCAGAGCAAAGGATACTGTTGGATGAAAATGCCAAATGTATCCTCCTCCAGTATTTTTGACCTTTTTTTTCCATGCACATAAATCTAGTGGTTATTTACATGTATGAGGTTAAATTATTTTTAGATAACTCCTAAAATGAGGTCTTAATTAAGTCAAAACTATTAACTAATAATAGTATTGAAAAGATTTAGTCTTTATTTGTGTTGTTTTGTTTTTTTTTTTTTTTTAAGTTTAAGAAATGTCTAAGTCACTTCTATTATATTATTCCAATACAGAGAGAAAAATAGAATCCAAACAACAAGTCATATTTTTTCTATAGAGATTAGTTTTCATTTGATCAATCACTATTGACGAGGCCTCAAATGGGATGACAACAAGGCTCAAAGGCTATGAAAATAAGGCTTGAAGGCTGTGAGAACCGGGTTTGAAGACTATGAGAACCAAGTTCGAATACTAATAATTACATAAATTCTTTATTCATTTATGTAACTGTGGTTAATTGAACCTTATATTTTCTATATGAAGTAGGGGTGTCTTGAATGTTGACTTAATAATGAAGGTTAGTTAAATATAGGAGATCAGCCAGGTTTTTTTTTTTTTTTTTCAAAAAAGCAAATTAGATAATTAAATAATAATTAAATTGAGAGCCTTGAAGTTTTAGCATGACGTATAGACCCTAGTCAGTGACCTATGTTGCTTATGGGTGAGAGGCTGAGAGCTGCCTTGGTTATTTAGATATATTTTGAGGATTCTGTCGAAGGGAAAGTCTTGGATTCTCTTTTTATTTTAATTCTTAACAGTGCATGAAAGAAGAAAATTAATTTGAAAATTTTCAAGAAATGATCAAAATGATTGTTAGAGGATCGTGGGCTAAATCTTACACGTAAATAAAGTGAAATTAAGAATAAGTTTTAGTTCATGAGCCTTTACCTACCATATAACAATATAATAAATAATTAGGAGGCTTAGTCTATCATAAATATTAATAGTAAAAATAAAATAATTTTACATAGATTTAACGTGATAAAACTCCCAATGTGAGTGAAACATTCACGGGGAAATGTAGAAAGATTTCACTATAGTGGAAAGAATTTTACAAATTCTCTTTAAACACAAAGAGTGAACAATCTCACACTTTTTTAAAATATGAGAATTACAACTCTCTCACAAATTCTTAAGAAGAAACAATATTTGTTTCTCTTACAATACATAAAATTTGGTTGAGAATGAAATGAGGAAAATAATGAAATGATGACTCTATAAATATGAATGAAATTCACTGTGTAAATAGTGAATTTTAATTTTTATTATTTTATTTTATACATGTGAGACCCGCCCACATAATTAATAAATTATTTATTATTTATTATTAATTATTAAGCACTTTCGGTATGTTTTGACAAAGTACCAAAAGATGCTTAACAACTATTGCCATTTTAAATTTCAAATTTTTATCTTTCAATATTTTACATTATAAATTATTATGATCAATGGTGGATTTTCATATCAAAAGTTAATTATTTTTTTTCAATAATTAAAAGGATTTAATGGGTTCCAATTGAATTTTTTTTTCAAATCATTCTTTCTTTAAAAGAAACTTTTATTATATATATATATATATGTTAACAACATATTTGATGGATTGTGGAATGAGAATGAAAGAGTTATTTACTTGCTAAAAGTTAAAATGAGAATGTGAATGAATATGTGAGTCCCACCCTACAATAGAGAATGCAGAATGAGAATCACATTCCCACAACTCTTATGGGAATGAGATTCACGTTCCCATTATAGATGAGAAATAAAATTACAATAAAATAATTAATTATTTAATTAATATTAATTTATAAATAAAAAATAAAATAGATGAATAATTATTAATAAAATAATATCTAAGATTTAAATAAAATAATAATTTAATAAAAGAATAAAGTAATATTTAGTAATTTAATACATTAATAATGAGTTAATAAATTACTAAATTAATCATTAATTAATCATTAATTAAATGAGAAATAAAATTAATTAATATTTTATAATAAAATAGTGTATAATATTTTAATAAAATAATAAAT
This sequence comes from Zanthoxylum bungeanum, assembly GCA_019454045.1. Lineage (NCBI taxonomy): Eukaryota > Viridiplantae > Streptophyta > Magnoliopsida > Sapindales > Rutaceae > Zanthoxylum > Zanthoxylum bungeanum. The sequence continues at coordinate 172,287 of SKCR01051445.1, forward strand.
TAATATTTAGTAATTAATACATTAATAATTAATTGCTAAATTTATAAAGTAATAATTTATTAATGAATAATTTAAAAATAATAAATCAAATTACACACAATTTAATAAAAGAATAAATTAATATTTAGTAATTTAATAAAGTAATAATTAATTTATAATAATAAATAAAACTATTCAATAATTAATAATAAAATAATAATTAATATTCTAATAAGATTATAAATTAATAAATTAATACATTAATATTTAGTAATTTAATACATTAATAATTAATAATAATTAACAAATATTAAGTAGTAAATTACTATGTAATTATAACTAATGACATTTTTGTAACTTATTAAAAATTTATTCTGATTACTAGACAAAATAAACGCATCTATGGTAATACTACTTCATTTCGATTACGATTCCTACAGTTAAGTATACAAATTACTCTAATTTTGATTTACCATTCCCATTTTATCTCATTCCGACTCTATTTCATTCTGATTATGAGTACGTAAACACACCATTATTGCATTCGATTGGCTAAAAACGTCTTAATGCAAACAACTTAACATGTGGACAGCCCTGTAGCCTAAGTTTTGAGGGCCATAAATGAATTCCTAAATATAAAAGTCAGACGATATATTTAAAAGTTAAAATTCTCTAATTTTAACTTTAAATCAAATTTAAAGACCCGTCTATATGGACGGTACCAAAATGGCCTCTAACCTAATATTAACATCTCTCTTATATATATCTATATAATAAAGGAGAATGGTGTTGGAGGAAATAGAGTGTATCCAACGGCTCTCTTTATGTGGCTTAATTGACGGCCCAGATCATTTCATTGGTAATTTGAGGAAAGAAAGTGAATTGATTGATGGAAAGGGTAAAAAATTTCAAATTTTCAAATTAAAAAATAGAAAGTTAAATAAAATCATTTAATTAAAATATAAAATCGTTTAATTCTATAACACCGTGCCGTAGGCACGGGCAAAAACTGTAACAACGTGCCGTAAGCACGAGCCAAATACTGTAACACACCGTGCCGTAGGCACGGGTAAAAACTAGTATATATATATGAACATTTTTTAAATCTCTGCATCACGTTACGTGTCGGTATCATATTAAATTATAAAATTTAATTAATAAATCTATTAAATAAAAATTATATTACAATAAATTTAAATATTATAATATTATAAGAATTCTATTATAACAAGAAAAAGTATCATAATATCCTATTAAAATTAAAAAATACTATAAAATTTTCTACAATTTACATAATCTCTACAATTATAATTATAAAATTAAAATAATAAATTATTAATATAAGAAACCTATTACAATATAAAAATATAATCTACTTTAAAACCTATTAATTTAATTAAATAATTAATATTTTAATTTATTGTTATTAAATTATATAATTAAAATAAGAAACCTATTTTAATAAGAAAATATATTATAATCACTCATTAAAATAAAAAAAAAACATATGTGTCACTTATCTCTATAATTAACCTCTATAATTAATTTTTTATTATAAAATTATAAAATTAAAATATCTTTACAATTAATTTTTAATTAAATAAAAAAACCTGTTATAATAAAAATATATATTATAATTTTACAAGGAATGTATTATAATAAGAAAACATATATACAATCCTATTACAATTAAAAAACACTATTAAATTATAAAATTAACTTAATAAATCTATTAAATAAGAATAATATTTTAACAAAAAAATATATTATACTATACATTTAATCTTTGAATAATATCTCAGATAATCCGACAATATATATATATATATATATATATATATATATATATATATATATATAGTTAAACATTTTTACGTTTTCTCATCACGTCACATGACAAATAAATCTTTACAGTTAATTTTTTTATTACCTATTATAATGAGAAGATATATTACAATCTTCTATGAAAAAATATGTGGCACTTAATCTCTACAATTAATGTTTTTATTAGTAATTATAAAATTAAAATAATAAACATATTACAATATAAAAATATAATCTCCTAATAAAATAAGAAACCTAAATAGTAGTCGCCCACAAAACCTAACTATTTTTTTTATTTTGGGTCTATTATTATTTGTAATTTTATATTAAATTATTTTTATAATTTTTTATTATTTATTACTATTAGCTCTTGCACAGTAAATTAGAAACATTATGTAAGAGCTGAGAGACAAACGAATGAGGCATAAATATTATGTCTAAGTAAATAAATTATATCATTTAGAATATAAAACTGATAAAATTAGAATGTATAACGGTTTGACACAAGAATATCATTAAAATATAAATATTAAAAAAAATCCCATAGAATTATTGCAATTCATAAGGTAGATTTGATAGTGTTGGCCTGTGGACATAATGAGAGGTTCATATACATGCTTATCTAATCTTGGGAATCTGTTCATGGTCCCAAGAAGGGGATATTGTTGCTCGTGGAATAGAATGGTCCAAATCCAGCTTCATTTAGTTGGCTGTTAGCAACCGAACAATAAAACAAATGGGCACCCATCGAGGCCCTTACAGAACTGTAGCCAATCGTCTTTTATTGACCCCAAAAAGAAAAAAATTCCAAGTTTTTGAAATTGTAAATCCTAAAGTGGGTTTGATTCTTTGCCTTATTTTCGCTTGAGGTCCACAATCAACAATTCATAAGATGGGGCATTAGCGATTTTGCAAGATAAAGGTAAAGTAAGCGGGAAGTTCCTACTTACCAATGTGGTGGGTGGTGTAAGCATTTCAACGCTCAAGTCAGTAGTGAAGACGAGCGGAAAGTAATGGAAGGGCAGGGTTACCTTGACCTCCATATACTGCCGTGAGGGCAGTGAGCCAGTATTAATCAAAAAACTTTTTCCCATTCTGAATTGTGGCTCATTTTATAGGCTATCAAGATATGGATTTGATTAATACAGTAAATACTTAACCCCTTAGTGTCCAAAACGGCCAATCACGTGGGGTTATTATTCATAAGAAAGACGTTTCTTTAGTTTGGTAGCTGGTAAGTCTAAAGGTTATTTGGTAGGTCTCGCTTTTGTGCGTGGGCCTTGGCCTAAGAATTTGACTGTTTGTAGGAGTTGGACTTTAGATAAGAATAGTTTAAGTCTCATGGGTCGTATACTGTTAGATATTTAGGTTTGGAATGATATTGGATCCGAGGTGAAAAGACTATTTTCCGCTTGGCCCAAATTTGGCCCGTACAGTTTATCCCCTACTATATAAGTCAAAGAGTTCTTAACTTGGAGAGTATTTAACGAGTATGTCGTTTGGGGTATATATAAAGCACGTAAGCGTACTTGGACGTTGATGTCGACTTCACCTATTAAAGGTCATACCATGTTGATAGAGCTAAGTACATATTCAGAGATGATCCTCGGCCGACCAGTTTTGGACGTTGATATCGTTTGGACCTGTCCAAGGTTATATCATATTGATGAAACAAATAAATATCAAAGATGATACAAAGTCGACCAAATCTGGATGTTAATGTCACTTGGACTCGTCAATGGTAATATCATGGTAATGGAAACAAATAAATATCAAGGATGACCTTCAGTCGAGAAAATCCGATTATCGACTCGTCATGAGCCTTTGGGAATGTCTCAATCGACTGAACTGGATGAAGGTCGGGATATCTCCAGTCGACAAAACCACCTATGGGTCAGGGGAGACTTCAATATTGTCTAGACTAGATGGAGGTCCAAGTCTTGAACTTGACTCGATATGAGTCAAATACATATCAAGGATGATCTTCAATCGACCATTCCTGGATGATGATGTTATTCGATCCAAGGATAATCCTCGGTCAACCCTACATGAGTGTTGATGTTGCTTGGACCTTTCAAATGTCACATTTAAAGAAAACAAATAAATATTAGGGATGAACCTCGATCGACCCGACCTGGGTGTTGATGTTTCTTCCAGCCGTCAAAGGTTATATTTAAAGAAAATAAATAAATATTATAGATGGTTCTCGGTCGACTAGACGAAGACTATGATAATTTCCAGTCGATCAAAACAGCTAAGGGTCGGGGAGTCTCAAAATTCATTCAGACCAGATGAAGGTCCAGATCTTGAACTCGACTCGACATGAGCAATTGGGAATGTCCCTATTCGCTGAATTAGATGAAGATTCAGGATGATCTCCATTCGACTAGGCAGAGACCAGATGAGTCTTCGGTATCGTATGAACTATATGAAGGTCCATGTCTTGACTCGACGTGACATGAGCTGTGAGGAATGTTCCTAGTCGACTGAACCAGATGAAATTTTAAGATCATCTCCAATCAACCAAACCAGCTAAAAGTCGAGGAGTCTTCAATGTCATTTGGACCATATGAAGGTACAAGTCTTTGACTCGACTCGACATGAGTCATGTGGGGAATGTTCCCGTCGACTAGATCAGATGAAGGAAAGGATAATCTCCATACTAAACCAGCTAAGGTTTGAGGGAGTATTCAATATCATTTTAACTAGATGAAGGTTCAGGTCTTGAATCGACTCAACATGAGTCATGCGGGGAATGTTCCCTTCGACTGGAGCAGATGAAGGCCAGGATAATCTCCAGTCGACCAAACCAGCTAAAGGGTCAGGGGAGTCTTCAATATCAATTTGACCAGATGAAGGTCCAAGTCTTGACTCAAATCGACATGAGTTATGTGGGGAATTTTCACGTCGATTGGACCATATGAAGACCAGTATAATCTCCATCGACCAAACCAGCTAAGGGTCGGGGGAGTCTTCAATATCATCTGGACTAGATGAAGGTCTAGGTCTTGAATTGACTCGACATGAGTCATGTGAGGAATGTTCTCGTCGACTGGACCAGATAAAAGCCAGGATAATCTCCAGTAAACCAAATCGACTAAGGGTCGGGGGAGTCTTCAATATCATCTGGACCATATGAAGGTCCAGGTCTTGACTTGACTCTACATGAGTCATGTGGGGAATGTTCCCATCAACTGGACCAGATGAAGGCTATGATAATCTCCAATCGACTAAACCGGCTAAGGGTCGGGGGAGTCTTCAATATCATCTGGACCATATGAAGGTCCAGGTCTTCGTGTATGTCGTATGACATTTCCTGTGATCTTGAAACCACGAGTAATGGTTAGTAACAAGGAAAAAATTACTTTTACCTATCGTTTGGAGAGTATATCAGCAGGGACGGTTGGTGACACTCGAGGGTTGAGACCATATTATGTCGTCTGAGCCGAGGGAAGTTCCCCTTGTAACTTACATGTATTATTTGAGTCGTATGAGGAATAAGAGAGTTCCTAATCTTTAAGGCTATTCGCTTCCAAGTTATCAAAACTCATTCCTTTCAGATTGTCCTCAGTCCGCTTGACTTGATGAAGGTCCTAAAGGAGTCTCCATTCCACTAGACCTGATTGAAATTACCCTACAAGCAATAGCGACAAAGAATCTCTATACCCAAGAGGGGGGTGAATTGGGTTATCGCTATAAATGCGGAATTAATAAATCTTTACTGATTTTTAGCTCTTATTACCAAATGGGTACTTAGGTTGATTTTCTCTATTTCAATTAATAACCTATATGCAAGTTTTCTATTCAATATATATAAACACAAATAAACTTGCAATAAGTAAAAGAGTAGGGATAGAGAAATACTAGACCGAGATTTATAGTGGTTCGGCCAAACGTGCCTACGTCCGCTCCCCCAAGCCTCGCTTGAAGATTTCCACTAATCTCGAGTTTCCGTGGTTCACTCGCAACCAAGAGTTTTCCGCAAAGGTGCACTCCAAACCTTTTACAACTTTGAGTTTTGTTCGTAGGCTTACTCACAAACCTTTACAACTACCCAACGAATGGGATTTCACAACCACAAGTATTTTTTTATAAGAAGATTTAAAACACACTTGTGCACTCACAAATATAAAGAAGATTGTGTGAGTTACAAACCCAAGTGTTCTAAGCTCACTACTAAATGATATGAAGGTGTAGTGTGTATGAGCTTGTATGACTGTATAAGATTATGAAGGTTTAAGACACTCTTGTATTCGCCTTAGAGAATTTATGAAAATGTAATATGATGTCTCTAACCAAGACAAATGAGTTGGGGTTAATTTATATAGAAAATAAAGAGCAGTCCCAACTTTCTGCTACGATCGGTATGGTCACCGGTATGCCGGTCTGGGGCTCCAACGGATACTAACGGCTATATTACCGTTGAACAAGTATACGTTAGGCCGGTATGTTAACCGGTATGAGGACCGATATGGTCCATGCTGGTTCTAGTATGTGTGCACAATGAAGTGCTTGACCGGTAAGGTCACCGATATATAGACCGATTTAGGTCATGCCGGTTCCAGTAAGGGAACTAGCCGTTGGGCTCACCGGTATGGGACCGGTATGGAGACCGGTATGGGTTGTGCCGGTTCCAGTAGCCTTGCAATACTTAGGTCCACCGGTATGGGACCGGTAAGGTCCGTGCTGGTTCCAGTGAGTGCAATCCTTAGCATCTCACCGGTATGGACACCGGTAAGAGACCGGTATTCCGGTCTCAGTACCAAAATTGCAGATATGAAGATTTTAATGCATTTTGTACATGAACCTAATGCATCTAAGTGAATGTGCATGATCCCTATGAGCTTAGGCACTTGAATATTACAATTCACATTACAATGAGAACCCTAAGCTAAGACTTCGCAATATAATCTTCAATTTGCCGCAAGTCTTCACATTCTCGCTCTTCACCACATATGCTTCGACATCTTTTTGTATTACTTCGTATTTACGCGTCGAAGACTTCATTCCTGTTGCATCATCAAAATCCAATTATGCGACCAAGTCGCCAACAATCTCCCCCTTTTTGATGATGGCAACCCCTTAAAACGTGTTTAGACTTGTGAGCTTCTAGGAGTCCAAATATTGACGATTTTGCTCCCCCTCAATGTGTGATTGTCTTCAAAATAGCTCTATAAGACTTGACAAACACATTAGTACAATTACTCCCCCTTAAACCAAGGGTGAGGGTAAAATAAGTTTTAATCTCATTCTAATGATTTCTCCCCCTTTGACATTATCAAAAAGTGGAGAAGCAAAAATTAAGTGCTAAATGAGATACCAATAACATATGCGCATAAATAATGATACCAAAATTTAAAAAATTACACATTTGGCATTTCCCTCTTTTTGCCATTCAATTTTGAAATCATGCATAGTGTGTTTTAAAAATTTATACCAATGATACCAATTAAAATTTTATACCAATGATTTCACTTGACTAAATATCATCTTAAGCATAATTTCTCCCTAAAATTTGATACCAAAAAAATAACTCAAAATATTTCATGATACCAATTTGTTAAATATTCAAAATCCATACTTTTCTTTATGCCAATGGAAATTTATATTATTATACATGCATTTCATTTTTAACTAAGTATGTTCATATGGAAAAACATTTTCAATGCAAATCAACTAAGTAATCACATATAAGAAATTTATCTCAATAAATTCAATGAGATACAAATTGATATGGAAATTGATTTAAATGTATGATATAGGCATTTGATTCTATCAAATGAACAATTGATACCAATAGAAAGTTAAATATTTTCCTAATCACTTTGTATGCTTCAAAAATATATTAACCAATTTAAAATATGCATACATATAGGATTTGGAGGAAACAGTACCAATATTTTCATGAATACGGATTTTACCTTTACCGTTGCGATTCCTCATCTCTTTGAGCCTTTGGGATCAATTTTGTAATTCTCTTTAAAGATCCATTCCCAAAGCTCCCCCTATAAATTTATCAATTACACTTTGGTACCCAAACTTTCTTGGGTCCATTGGGGTTAATTTTGATTCCTTGAGGAATCCATGCATTCTTAATCACATTCTTGTACATGCATTCAAAAATTTTATGTCCCTTTTTATTACATGCATGACATGTGAAATTTTCATTTATGACATTCTTAGCTTGAGAATCGGATGCCTTAACAAAATAATTTCTCAAAAATTTTCTTTTAATATAAAGCCTATATCATAATCCTTCTCTTTTAAATGCACATTTTTGGGATCCAATAAGCCTATTAAAATTTTTATTTCCCAATGTGAATTTACTAAGTATGTTTTGCAAATCTATAACCTTTGAATTTAATAAGACATTTTCATTCAAAATTGATTTGCAATCACATGTCTTAGAGCTAGATGGCATATTAGATATGACATTTTCAAGTTCTAGCTTTTTTAATTTTAAACATGCATTTTCATCATTTAAGCATGCAATCTCTTTTTCATGTTTGGCCTTTAAGCATATCATATCATTACCTAAAATATGAATTTTATCCATACAAGATGCATGATCATTTTTAAGTGTAGTATGCTCATTTTTGATCAATTTTAATTTCTTTTTAAGTACATCACACAATTCTTTTAAACCATTAAAAGCATAAAGTAATTCATTATCATCTTGAGAATTGTGTACCTCTTCTTCTTCGTTTTCAAAGAAGTTCTCATCATCGATAGCCATAAGTGCTAGGTCATTCTTGATGGCCATGAATGCTAGATTTGTTTTCTCTTGGGCTTGGACCTCTTCCTCCTCGGATGAGCTAGAATCGCTATCACTCCAAGTTGAAGTAGTTTTCATTGCCTTTTTCTTTGATTTGCCTTTCATTTTCTTCAATGGGCAATCCATAGCTATATGACCCAGTTTGTTGCATTCATAACACACAATTTTTTTGTTCTTCCGTGGCCATTTTTCTTATTTCTTTTCATCCTCATTTGATTTTCCTTTAAGCTTAGCGGATTTGAGGAGCTTCCTAACTTTTTTGGTTATTATTGCCAACTCATTATCGCTATCATCTTCTTCACTTGAGCTCGAATCATCCATTTTTCTCGCTTTTAAGGCCAATGACTTTCTTGTCTTTTTCTCATCTTCCTCATTTTTATCCATCTTGATCTCCAGTTCATATTCAAGTAATTTACCGACTAAATCATCCATTTTCAAGGTATTCATGTCGTTTGCTTCTTTGATGGAGGCGGTGTAGCTTCTATATTCCTTCGGGAGTTATCTCAAGATTTTCTTCACTTGGTCGGTTGGCCCAATGACTTTTCCTAAAGCGGCCAAATGATTGATGATGATAGTGAACCTCGAAATCATAAGATCAATTTCTTCCCCAGATTCAATCTTGAAATTGTCAAATTCACACATAAATCGGTTGATCTTCGATTCCTTCACTTGGTTGTGCCCTCGTTGATCATTTCCAAAGTCTTCCACAAATCATATGCGTTTCCCCATTATGGAAGCTTGCTTACTTGATCCCGATCAATGGCACATAGAAGTTGGTTGAGTACCTTAGCATTTTGTGAAGCTAGTTTTACATCCTCACTATCATATTCTAAACTCGGTTTTGGAATATCAACCCCATTGCTATCCTTCTTCATTAGCACTTTTGCACCCCGTGTAATCACCAAATAGGATTGCGGATCAACGGCAATGAGATAATTAACATCCTCATTTTCCAATAGTTGTAGTCTGTTCCGGTGTAAAACGGAGGTCTAGTCGTTAAAAATCCCTCGGCAAGATTTGACGAGTTGTTTGTAGAAGCCATGATCTATTCTCGGACAGTTAAGTATTGTAGAGAATAAATCGCTCTGATACCAACTGAAATTACCCTATAAGCAATAGCGACAAAGAATCTCTATACCCAAGAGGGGGGTAAATTGGGTTATCGCTATAAATACGGAATTAATAAATCTTTACCGATTTTTAGCTCTTATTACCAAATGGGTACTTAGGTTGATTTTCTCTATTTCAATTAATAACCTATATGCAAGTTTTCTATTCAATATATATAAAAACAAATAAACTTGCAATAAGTAAAAGAGTAGGGATATAGAAATACAAAACCGAGATTTATAGTGGTTCGGCCAAACGTGCCTGCGTCCACTCCCCCAAACCTCGCTTAAAGATTTCCATTAATCTCGAGTTTCTGTGGTTTACTCGCAACCAAGAGTTTTCCGCAAAGGTGCACTCTGGACCTTTTACAACTTTGAGTTTTGTTCGTAGGCTTACTCACAAACCTTTACAACTACCCAACAGATGGGATTTCACAACCACAAGTGTTTTTATATAAGAAGATTTAAAACACACTTGGGAACTCACAAATATAAAGAAGATTGTGTGAGTTGCAAACCCAAGTTTTCTAAGCTTACTACTAAATGATATAAAGGTGTAGTGTGTGTGAGCTTGTATGAGTGTATAAGATTATGAAGGTTTAAGACACTCTTATATTTGCCTTAGAGAATTTATGAAGATGTAATATGATGTCTCTAACCAAGGCAAATGAGCTGGGGTTCATTTATATAGAAAATGAAGAGCAATCCTAACTTTGTGCTGTGACCGGTATGGTCACCAGTATTGGTATCGGTATGCCGGTCTGGGGCTTTAACGGATACTAACAGCTTTTTTACCGTTGAACAAGTATACGTTAGGCTGGTATGCTAACCGGTATGAGGACCGGTATGGTCCATGCCGGTTCCAGTATGTGTGCACAATGAAGAGCTTGACCGGTTTGGTCACCGGTATATAGACTGGTTTAGGTCATGCCGGTTCTAGTAAGGGAACTAGCCGTTGGGCTCACCGGTATGGGATCGGTATGGAGATCGGTATGGGTTGTGCCGGTTCCAGTAGCCTTGCAATACTTAGGTCCACCAGTATGGGACCGGTAAGGTCCGTGCCGGTTCCAATGAGTGTGCAATCCTTAGCATCTCACCGGTATAGACACCAGTAAGAGACCGGTATGTCGGTCTCAGTACCAAAAAATGCAGATATGAAGATTTTAATGCATTTTGTACATGAAGCTAATGCATCTAAGTGAATGTGCATGATCCCTATGAGCTTAGGCACTTAAATATTACAATTCACATTACAATGAGAACCCTAAGCTAAGACTTCGCAATATAATCTTTCATTTGCCGTAAGTCTTCACATTCTCGCTCTTCACCACATATGTTTCGACATCTTTTTGTATTACTTCATATTTGTGCGTCGAAGACTTCATTCTTGTTGCATCATCAAAATCCAATTACGCGACCAAGTCGCCAACACTGATAAAGGTCCATGAGACTACAGTCGACTGGACCTGATGAATGTGCATGATAGTCCTCACTCCAATGGACCGGATGAAGGTCCAAGGGAGTCTTCAGTCGACTGGACTTATTGAAGGTCTATGAGGGTCTTCACTACTCCTAACTCGATGAAGGTCAAGAATCTTCGATCAACTGAACCTGATGGAGTTTCTCGGGATTCTTCACTATACCCGACCAGATGAAGGTCGGGAATCTTCGGTCGATTGGACCTGATGGAGTTCATCTGGATTCTTCATTTTACCCAACCCGATGAAAGTCATGAGGCTTTTGTCGACTGGACCTGATAGAGGTCCTCGTGATTCTTCACTTTACCCGACCCGATGAAGGTCAGAAGGCTTCGATCGACTGGACCTGATGGAGGTCCTCTGGGTTATTCGCTCTACCCGACCTGATGAAGGTCCTCGAGGTTCTTCATTTTACCTGACCTGTCGAAGGTCTGGAAGCTTCTGTCGAATAGACCCGACGGAGGTCCAAGAGACATCCTATGTAGGTCGAAGTTGATGGAAATCTATACATGTCATATGGAGAATATGTCTATCCTCTCATGTTGCCTTGAAGAGATGACAACTCTTCCATATAGTTTGGAGTATATGACAGACAATGCATGTTATATGAAGTTGATGACAATTCTTCTACGTAGTCTGGAGAAGATGAATTTACTTTCATATCATTTGAAAGAGGTGATAATCATTCCATGTCGTCTAGAGAATATGACATTCCATTAATATCATCTGGAGTATATGAAAATTCATCCATGTAGATTGGGAGAAGTATTTCAATTATGTTAGTCGATGGTCCATATTTAAAAATAATATTTTCTTAATATTACTAATATTTTCTTAATATTAATAATATTTTATCTTCGGTATATAAAAAAATTTCATTTTTAAGCGCCGATTGGTTTTGATGTTGAATCAGATAAATTCGCTGAAGACCGATGTCGTATCATGTAGGCTAAGAGCCTGCGATTATAAACCCTGTTTTTAGGGTGATGATTCCCAGCTTGCAAAGTCTGTCTGTCTACTGGTTGATGGGTCCTTGCATTCAAACCCTTTCGTCGTTTGGAAGGATTTGTAATTTTCTCTTCATAGTGGTTACTGGGAACGTTCCATTTCTTGCTCCTCTTGTCCACTTCCCATCTGACCTCGATTAGGGCTCGGGCCATGACCTGATCCATAGTGTAGCATCAGAATTTTGTTAGCTTCTTATAAATTTCACTATCTGCTACTAACCCATTCCTGAAAACCTCAATAGTAGTCAGTTGGTGAAAATCCGGAATGGATATTTTCTCTTTGTTGAAATGTACGACGTAGCCTTGTAGAGATTCTTCTTTCCGCTGCTGAATTGCGTTGAGGTCGTCTGTGGTTTTCTCAAGTTTGCAAGAGCTGACAAAGTACTCCACAAACTTATCAGCTAGTTCCTGATACGACCTAATAGTTCTGTAAGGTCGATTGATGAACCAATCCTCTACACATTCCAGCTTCTCATTGATTAGTAGCCAAATCAGTAGACATCATCTTGTATTTTTAATGGACCACATGGTCGTCCGGGTCTGTGGATCCATCATACAACTGTTGGGGTTTTGGGCGATGGGTGCAGCGGAAGCGCGGGTTCGGGCAAAATCGTATTTTAAAAACTTTTTCGAAATACATAATAATTTATTCAATATCTAATATGAATAATTTTTTCATATTTCACCTAAAACTATTTATTCAATATCAAATATTGACATAAACAAGTTGAAAACTCGCGAAACTTTTACGAAAATCGTTTTTCCGCAAAATTGCCGAAAATGTATTTTTGACTGAACTGACTACCCGAAACTTATGGAAACTGCCCAGGTCAGATCCAATAGTGTTGGGGCAGTTCATGGGCTACCATAACAGTGACGGATTCACTGTTTGCACAGCCGTCACCCCCGATTGGCTCAAAATCCACCCGGTAACGCCGTTTTTGGCCATTTTCACTTATTTCAAGTCGGAAACACATTACGAAAATTGTGCCAACTCCCAAAACACATCCACTACATTCATAAGACATCAAAATCATCACATAACTTCCAGATTTACCATATCTGATCAGCAGGACAGAAAATTCCATTTTCATGCTTTAAATCCATTTTTACCAAAATTAATCTAATTAATCAAATACCAATCAAAGTCACCAAATATGAAACACTCAAGAACAATTATAGGTGCCATAAGAGTGGTCACAACACTCTAGAATAGAAACTCTATTGTCCAATAAAAAATTGAACAAATTGGATGCAAATTACATTAATTCCACCCAATTTCTACTTCACACATGCCTAATCTTCCATCTCCAACAACCACAAACAAAAGCCCCAAAATTTCAGAATTTAAGGAACCCTAGATCATATCTAACAACTCTAGAAACAAGAAACTAAATTTCTAAGCCAAATGATTGAATGAAATACCTTTAATCCACTTGATTCCAAAGCTTTTTTCTTGATTTTCCTTAAATTCTTCATGGATTCATCAAAGAAACCCTATGACTATTGTTTTTGATGGCTCACGGCCATGGTTGAAAAGTGGTGAAGATGAAATTTTTTTTGCTTCTTAAAGAAGCCTTTGACCGACTTTAGGAAAGGGCATAAAAGGAATTTTGCATTTTTAATCTTATTAAATTAATATAAGCTTTATGTCATCCAATCCAATTAGCACACATAAAACATATATCAAATCATGACATATCATCCAATAATAATTGGACAAATTAATCATAACATTTATGAAAAAATAATAATTAATTAATTATTTAAATATTTAACAATTAAATATTCAAATAATCAATTAATGTAATTATTATTATATATGTATTTTTATTTACAATAAATAACATATAAATATATTTATGGCATGTGTCAAAATCTCATTTGACAAATAATTAATGTGTATCTAATCGTATTATGTATCAAATATAAATACACAAAAAATTATTATCGGACAAAATCCCCTAAAGGCAAGTGTTATCATTTAACGATTAAACAATCCGAATTAACTCACTTAATCCGGTGAAGTATTATGAATAATCCGTATTATTCATATCGAGTTGCCCAAGTGCTCAACGAGTACACTTCATATTGTGGGACTCTCTAAGTTTAGGTCTATCCGTCACGAAATCTAATTTCGTGTCCATAATCCACCCAGTCATGGATCATGACGACAACGGATAATCTCGCTAAACTATACAAACCAAGGTCATAGCATACGTATAATCCCTCCGTCACAGGCCATCCGTATTATACCTGGGATATAGATGAGAACGTCAAATCCGTTCGGTATAATACAATCGACTTTTCATTTATGATTTCTTAATAACACTCGGAATTGATTTCTGATGTTATACCACAGCCATAGATTTACTAGATCATAAACATTTGCGGATGCATATGCCCTGTACATAGGACTGACGGATCCTATCTTGATACGCACTGGATATCATGAGCATCAGTCCACACCCAACGAACAGGTGGAGGTTTGATCATGAATAGATCTTTGACGTGACTGCCATCAAAGTGTGAAGGATAACTCATATATCCCACTGTGGTATCTCAAGTCAGAGGACCACTATGCTCACTCAACTCGAGAAGATTCCTATTGACGTTGGTGTACCATCTATTAGGAAATCTTCAGTGTCTTATCAAATAAAAACCTACATGTCTATACGAGTCTCCCGAGACTCATGGTTCATTGGGATAAACCATCGGACCAAGTCACGATATACGACATGTACTGGTCTCAGCGGATCTCTACTAACCGACCCGTGTTAGTAAATCTTGACCAGGAACTTTATTTAAGGATATACATCTTATAGTGCGCTTCCCAATATCAATTACAAACTACGTTGTAACTGCGCACTATATTGTAAATCCTATGGTCTTTGTCTAATATACACTTATCACTGAACCAGATTCAGTTTCGATCTAATCGTAATCAGATAACTAATCATAATTAGATCGAATAAGCATATAAAAGACAATGGTGCTACCAATAATTAGTAATATTTATGGAAAATAGAAATGCTCGTATTTATGAATCAGACATAAATACGATCCGGATTGGCACTCTGAGCACCAACCCTAAAAATTTCTCCCACTTGCTCTAGTGCCGATCCCCAGTATCATATACACATCTCAATGTGTATCACATACCGTGGCCCTCAAGAGCTCACCTTGCACTCAAGAGGTAGGCAACAACAAGTAAGCCCACTTTACAAATCTAGTCTGTCCAACAAACCCAACCGTTTTCCTTAACCAGCATCATTCATATTATGTAGAATCCAAATTCTATATCAATATGACTCAGACGCTATATTAGTTTTGCGTTATGACTGCTGAGTTGTCTAAGTACATATGGATCAAATTCAAAATACTATAAGACAACCGCAAACTCAAAACTAATATCAACACTTCTAATCATTAGGGTCACGATGCAACTTCATAAGTCAATACTTCAAAAGTTGCAACTGATTCCACTAGTTTAGTATAATCAACATTGACACTCCCACTGCATCTTTTCTGACTTTATATGACATAGACCATCTAATGTCATAATTAGAATCAAAACTAATCTGATCTTATGGTTGTTGACTAAATTCTCCATGTATGAGAAAATCGTTATTAATATCTCAAATATCACAAAGAACATGTTTCTAGAACCATCATATGGTCTGTAGCATATCAAAATAACTCATAAAAATTACGATTAAATTTATATCTATAATCGCACATAATATAATATTCATTACGCCATCATCCTATGATGCATAAGTTTGACTAGACATTCCAATCAATCTATCTTTCGACAAAAGAATCATCCTTTACGAAAGATGAATATTATATACATAAAAGACATGTTAACTGTCAAACAATTATACTAACTGTCATACAGATAGTCTTACTGTGTCCTTTATTATATCGTATCTAATATGCGACTAATGGAAGTATCTCACAAGTCTCTTAGTTTTATATCATACACAAAACTTTATATCAAATATATCAGAGGCTACTCCCACTGCTTACATGGAGAAAA